>JADLZN010008470.1:160465-247965 GCA_018155175.1 Sinocyclocheilus anophthalmus | reverse complement strand
TTCATTGCAATTAAAAGCAACATGAAATCAAAACTGAACGCATGTCCTGGTTTCACTGTGAATGATTCACTGTAATTATCAGCAATATATAGGGCATAAATACATTTCAAACCCAGTTTTATGAAATTATTATGGTTATTTAAAAAAAATAATAAACGTCATACATACAGTAACATTTCCTATAAAATTAATATGCAGGTACTTTGGTAACATGTTTGAATGGTTGAATACTTCATTGTATAAAAATATTTCTCCCATCACGCTGTAGAAAAGCCCAAATTATGAAACTGTAAATTTTATGTAACTCGGGGAAATTGAGATTTGAGTCGATTAATTGTACTAAATATTTTGTACTACAAAATTGATGATTAGTTCATTTATTGATCAGATGAGCTGCTGATGTGATGTACTGTAAGATCAGAAAGTCATAAGTATTTTTTATTTTTTTTGCTGTATGATCTTTTATATGTTTTTCCATTACTTTAACTCAACTTCATTTTTTTAAGTTATACAAGATTCAACTCAGTTTTCAGTCAAAAGTCAGTTTTATATCATTTAATGAGTTGAAATAGAACTGCAAACAGTATTCCAATTTGATTATACTTAAATTAAGGCAGCAGCTGAATTTAAGTTAAGTTTTTAAGTAGAAGTAGGTGGAATTGTTTACAGTGTAGTTGCAGAAAGCACTCATCAGTACGTCACAGAAAGGAGGCGGCCCTGTACATGTGAACAGTGGAAATTGTATCCAGACCTGTGTGTTCTTGACGGTGCGTCTGGTGCTGTGTGAGTGTGAGACTTTGTTGTGTGTTTATCTGTACAGTTTGTTACACTTCATGAGTATGAGACTGTGTGTGTGTGTGTGTGTGTGTTTGTGTGACTACTGTGTGCACTGTGTTCAGGTGTTCTGTGTGTGTGTTTGTGTGAGTGTGAGACTGTGCGTCTGTGTGTGCGCGTTTGTTTGTGTGTCTGTTTGTGTGAGTGTGTGCGCGTGTGTCTGTGTGCATGTGTTTGTGTGAGACTGTGCGTTTGTGTGTGTGTGTGAGTGAGTGTGCGTGCGTGTGTGTGAGAGAGTGTGTGTGAGGTCCACGTGTGTAAATCCTGTCGGTTCTTTCAGAGCGAGCCGTGACCACAGACGGACGCTATCTGTTCCCTGAGGATTTAGTTCAAGGTTTGTCTCTTATAAACTGGAGCAGGCTCTTTTACACTGATCTTACAGCGCTTTACCCTCCAAACGTCTCGCTGCTGCTTTCTGACAGAGTCTCCTGCTGCTCTTCACTTCTCGCTCTGTGTTTAGCTCAGGAAATCTGTGGCCGGTTTGATCAAGGGGTTATGGGTTTGAGTCACAGAAAACGTTCTAATAAACAAACATTAAATGCTCAGTACAAGTCTGTGACATGCTGGTTCATCTGCTGTAATCACCATTTTTTAAAAACTAATCTATGGTACTCTTATTTTCTGTAAATTAAAAAAGTCAAGATTCCAAAAGTTTCCAGACCTGAATGTTCTTTAGGGTTTCGAGTCATTCCTGATTTTCTGGATAAGGATTAAGAAAAAGGATATTAGTTTTTGTTATATTCATAAGGATATAATATTTTTACTAACATCCTCTTGGGGTTATTACCATTAACTAAACAAAACAATCAGAGCGAAAAACAATTGTTACTTGAATTAAAATGAGCATTAACTAAGATTTAAAATTGTAAAAATAGTACTAAAATTGAAAAAAAAAACTATAATGACATTTTTAAAACAATAAAAATGGCAAAAACACAACAAACTAAAACTTTAAAGTTAAAATGAAAAAAATATATAAAAACTAATTTAAAATATAAAACTATAATAGTGTATTAATGATACTAAAATAACACTGATTTCTACTCTGCAAAATATTTCATAGCTTGGCTTGGCATAACTAAAAAAAATTTATATTATTAATTATTAAAATGCTGTTTTAAGATTTTATTAGTTTACGTGACTTTTCCAAGTCTAGAAATCACAATTGTAAAGTTAGTTTTCCTTATATATCCCGGTTTTCCAAGGCCATGTGAATCCTGGTTCTTCAAAAAAAAAAAAAAATTCTAGAATATAATATAAATATCTTGATTTTAGCCGTTTTGCTTAAAAGCTGATTTTGTAATAATTCTAATTTTTTGTCTGATTTTGAAGTCATCTCCAGTCAAAACTATTTTCAGTGCAAAACTATTTTTCAAATCAGCATTATGTCACAGATACAGTTGTATTGAATCTTTAAAATTGGTTACAGAATTGAGTTGTGCAAGAGAGAAACTTTAATCAAATGATCTCTGTTGATTTGCTTCTTCACCTTTTCTTGACTTTTGATCTTCTACTTCTGCAGATCTTGTGCTGCAGCCTGATGCCTAAAAACATGCAGCATCTCTGTGTGTGGCACAGCGTTTCTGACTCACATGTTCTCTGCTTTTCCTGCAGAGCGTCTGGATCTGGACGACCCACAGTGGGACGACATTCACGTCATCACCGGAGCGCTCAAGCTGTTCTTCAGAGAGCTGCCCGAGCCGCTCGTGCCGTACGGATTCTTCCACGACGTCGTTGAGACCGTCAGTGAGTGACGACGAGAAAACCAGAGGAGATGCATGAGAAATGATTCATTAGAAATGACTCAGTGCTTCTGTGTCCTGTAGAGCTATCTGATTACCTGGATAAGGTGGACAGACTGAAGCTGCTGGTCCTCAGCATGCCTCCACACAACCAGCACACCTTACAACACGTGATCCAACACCTCAGACGGTACGAACACACACACACACACACACACACACACACACACACACACCACACACACGCACGTGTGAATTAACATACATGTCAGAATCTTTTCATGTTTGAAGTCTTAATGTGTTTGAAAAAGGTGAATTTTAATGGATACATGAATTAATCTCTCCTCAAATTCTCATTTTTGTCTTGTTTTCAGTGTGTGTGTGTGTGTGTGTGTGTGTGTGTGTGTGTGTGAGTGTGAGAGAGAGAGAGTGAGTGTGTGTGTGAGTGTGAGTGAGAGAGTTGTGTGTGTGTGTACGCGTTTTTGTGACAAATGAGGACATAAATTTGTATAATGACAAAGGTATGACAGGTATTACAAGGAGAAGGTGACTTTTCAGGACATTACCCATGTCTCCACTTTTCAAAACGTTTATAAATCACACAGAATGGAGTGTAGTGAAAATCTGAAATAGCACAAAGTTTCCTGTGAGGGGTAGGTTTAGTGGTAGGGTTGGTGTAGGGCAATAGAAGTTATGGTCTGTACAGTATAAAAACCATTGCATATGGGATGTCCCCACTTTTCACAAAACAAACCTGTGTGTGTGTGTGAGAGAGAGAGATAGTGAGAGAGAGAGATAGTGTGTGTGTGAGTGTGTGTGTGTGAGAGAGAGTGTGTGTTGTGTGTGTGTGTGAGAGAGTGAGTGAGTGTGTGTGTGTGTAGTGTATAGAGAGATGAGAGAGAGTGTGTTTGTGTGTGTGAGAGAGAGAGAGAGAGTTGTGTGTGTGTGTGAGCAATCGTCCGCGTGGTGTGTGTGAGAGAGAGAGAGAGAGGCTGTGTGTTAGAGAGAGAGTGTGGTGGTTGTGATGAGTAGAGAGACGTAGACATAGTTCGTAGTGTGTGTGTGAAAGAGAGAAGAGAGAAGCTGTGTGTGTGTAGAGAGAGAGAGAGTGTGTTTGTGTGCGTGCGTACGAGTCGGTAGAAGATGAGAAGTGTGTGCATGAGAGAGAGAGAGAATTGTGTGTGTGAAGACAGGAGGTAGATATGTGTGTGGGTAGTGTGTGTGTAGAGAAGACACGAGTGTGTGTGAGTAGGGTGGAGAGAGAGAGACCTGAGATATAGAGAGAGAGAGTGCTTGTTGAGGAGACTAGAGAGTAGTGTGCTGTGTGTGTGTGTTTGTGTAGAGAGAGTGTGGTGTGTGGGAGTAGAGAGATTGTGTGTAAGTGTGTGAGAGAGTGTGTGTGTGTGTGTGTGTGAGTGTAGTGTGTGTGTGTGAGTGTGAGAGAGTAGTAGTGTGTGTGTGTGTGTGAGTGAGAGAGTATGTGTGTGAGTGAGTGTGTGTGAGTGAGAGAGTATGTGTGTGCCTGAGAGTATGTGTGTCGAGAGTGCGTGTGTGTGTGATGATCCGCGGCGTCAGTGTGTGGAGAGGAGAGTAGGCGTGTGCAGTTTGTGTTGGGAGAGGACTGATGAGATCTTCGTGGAGTTGCAAGTACGTGCGTGGGGAGAGTAGAGGAGAGAGAGAGAGGCGCAGTTCTTGTGAGAAAGTTAGTATGTGTGTGAGCAGAGATAGAGTGCGTGAGTGTGCGTGAAGAAAGAGAGAAGGAGTCGAGTGTGTGGTGTGATACGAAGTGTGTGTGTATGTGAGCGAGAGAAGTAGTGTGTGTGTGAGAGCGATGAGAGATGTGTGTGTGTGTTCTGGAGAGGATGAGGCGGAGGAGAATGGCGTGAGAGAGACGAGGGGCGTTGAGTGAGGGAGAGGAGTAGAGCAGGGTGTGTGTGAGAGAGAGAGTAGAATAGGGTGTGGAGAGAGAGCAGAGAGAGAGGTCAGAGAAGAAGAGAGAGTGAGAGTAGAGTGTGTGTGTGTGTCGACAAATCTCAGTTTGAATAAATATTCACTGGGGGGGGGGTTTTCCATAAAATTTAATATTCGTAAATCATTTTGCATCTGAAGTAAATGTATTTTGATTTAAGAATGTTTATATATTTGTACTGGAAAACAAGACAAAAATGACATTAAGAAATCATTATTTTTGGAGTTTGGGTTCGATGCAATCTCCCGGTGTATGAGACATCATTATCTACATCCAACAAATCACATCGTCCTCCAGTATTTCTTTGTATTCTTAATCATTGGATTAGCACTTGCCAATAAAAACACTTCCTGGTTGTAGAAGCCTCTCCTCATGTTTCTGCTCTGCTTTAGGTGGCAGATCAGAACAGCTTCGGAAACAACTTAAGGTGAACATAATTTTGCAAAGCAGTTGTTCAAACGTTCAGGAAAGCCTCTGTTGGCAGGTATCATGCTATTCACAATGGCGCACTAAAATACCTTCCTAATATCTCAACCTGTGAACACACGACTTGATGCTCATTGATCTCAAGCATGATGCAGAAATAATGAGGTTTGAGCTCTCAGACTGCTAGGTTTCTCTGCGCTTATTTATCTGTCCTCTGTTAGTATATGATAAATACCCAATGAGCTCTTCTGGTTCGATATTTGTGTAGTTGATAGTTGGTTGGCACTGAAGCGCAGTGAAACAGACTTTGGGGGGGGGGGGGGGGTGTATTAAAAGTGATTGAGACACTAGTAGGGGCTGCGCGTGGGGGTCTTCATTAGCAACACCTCCCGCTCTGAGATCAGCTCAAGAAATAGATAGGAGGGCATGGAGCTTGTTTATTGTGCCTTTTTGGTTCGTCCTCAGTATTTAGTTAAGGGCATGACGCAAATAAAAAAAAAAACAAACAGTGACTCATTTGCAAGCTAACTGATTCTTTGATTCAAATTTTTAAACAAGGGCCTCAACTCAGTTCATCACTCTTGCACAACTCACAGAATACTGTCCTTATTCTTTCACTAAAGCAATCTTAAAGTAATATCAGCGGTTGCATCTCATAAAGTCCATGATTAGTGCTATGTGGGGCCAGAATACAGACAGAAAATGGCAACATGCTAAGGAAATTGGCTCGGATATAAGAAAGGTGTTTTATAGTCTTGATTCAGAGAAAGTACCTTTAATTTTCTGGATTATCAGGACAGCATCGAGATGTCTGCTGGGGCTCTTAGAGAATCCAGAAAATCGAAAGCGGTCTGAATTGAATTGTAACGCTCTCAATAAATACAAATCAATAAGGGCATCATCAGGTGGAGGCAGGGGCATGAAGAACCCATGAAACTCCACAAAATAATGGCTTTGCTTGAGTTCTTTTTGTGTTATTCTGCAGTGGCTTGTTTGAGTGTTAAAGCAGTGAGATCATTTTGTTGGGCATCATTTGTATTTAAATGTTCATAAAATCCTGCTTTTCATCCTTCATCGCCATTCAGCGTCGATCCACATCGGAGTGGCTTTATCGCGTCTTGTCATTTTCAACTTTAGACACAAATGGCTCTTGTGCCGAAGAAACACAGGATAAGGCAGAAGAAAGATCACACATGAGATCTCTTTAACATCTCAGTTGTTTCTTGAAGTAAAAATGGAGTCTTTTGCTGAGATGTTACTCGACTTCTCTCACACATCTAGAGTTTGAGATCTTAGACTAGTGCTTCATAAATCTTGGCATATCAAACGTCTGGCGATATGCACTTTAAGAGGCTCACTCTTCTGAGATTTTCTGTTCCAGCGATTCTATAATTGATACATATGGTCTTTAGCAGATGCTTTTATTCGAAGTGACTTGAAGTAACTTGAACGCAATTTGTCAAAGAGCCGATAATATTCTTAATATAAACAAAGCCAGGTTTATTAGACAACTTAAAAAAAATTAAATAATTAAGGACCGTTGAAAATTATTTTACAAAACAAAGTGTACTTACAAAAATGTGATTCTGCATGAAGAAAATAAAACAAAAGGCACACGTTTCAGTTGTCTTCAGTGCTAAACACAAGAACATTAGTCAACAACATCTATTCAAGTCTAGACACTAATTGGAGACACCAGATGATCAGCTGGATATTTAATTAACTATACAATGACTGATTAATTGACAATTATCATATTAAAAACCGCAAGTTTGTTAAGTCTTTTACAAACCAAACTCCATTATCACAAAATATGAAATAAAGTAATTAATTAAAATAAAGAAAGTATATTTAATCCTATTTTTTTTAGCGTGATGAAATGTGCGCTTTTCCTTTTCTATTCTTTGTGCACGGTCACATTTTTGTGAGTACACGATGTTTTGTTCATCTCTTCAATGGTGTAATTTCTGAAGTTTAAAATCGTTTCAAATGGTCCTTGCTCTTATTTTTTTCTTTCTTCGTTTCTTTCATCTAGCACCCACTTTATTTTCTAAACATGTTTCTCTATATATACTGGAGCAGACACTTTTCCGTGATTAGACAAGCTACCCAGAATATGTTCTAGGCAGGTTGTCTATCAAAGTTAGGAACAAAAGTACAAAAAATGAATTCAAAGTCAAAGTTGCACTCTCAAATAAAGGTGCTTAACGGTGATGCCACAGAAGAACCTTTTTTGTCTGAATGGTTCCATAAAGAAGCTTTAACATCTGAAGAACCTTTCTGTTTCACGCCTCCATAAAGCTTTCTTTGTGGGGACCCACAGAAGGTTCTTCAGATTATAAAAAGCTCAGAAAGAGATGGTTCTTTAAAGAACCTTTGACTGAATGCTTCTTCTGTGGCATCGCTGTGAACAACCTTTTAAGCAGCTTTATTTTTAAGAGTGTACCTGGTCTTTCATTTACTAATGTGCACACAAAAACTAGGATTTATAATTGATCAGGAATGATTTATTTCTGAAACATTTTTAAAAAAACGTCTTTTAAATGTTACTCGTTTCAGAATGTTCAGAGGGCATTCAAATGTAGCATTCCCATGTTTGAAAAGTTATGAAATGGAATGTTTTTTAAAACATTCGATTTGGAATGTTCCGAGAAAGTAAAAAAAAAGTGTTTTAAAGGGAACGTTATTAAAACATTCCGTGAACATATTTGTGTAGGTTGTGTAGATTATGAAACGAGCTAGAGTAGAAAAGTCTTCTAGATCTGTCGAGGAGAAACATCTAAGCCAAAGTTGAACTAAACGAAGCTAGAGAACATGAAGATCTTCTGTGGTTTGGTATCTCTGGAGGATTAGTTAAATATTAGTCTTCTCTTTACTTTCCTTTGGTATAAGTGGACCAGTTTTAGCATGCCTGTGGATCGAAACACGCTGACCCCAGTACCCTTCGCTTGTGCCTCTGTAAGGGTGGATTGGAGCGCGCCGACAGCAACCCTGCTCTATGATCCATTTTGCCGACCTCGCATCGTTTTGTTCGGACCCACACGCTGATGCGCCCCCTAGCAACGAGGATCGAGCAGGAAACAGGGCCATTAACATGTCTGTTATCTAGATTTCACATCAGGTTCCGTGGAGCTCTGCACTGCTCGGAGCGTAATCCAGCAGATCTTCAGATCCTACTGAACACAATCCCAGACTGCACTGGGACACGAGGACGAGTATGGAGACGTATGGGACGCCGACTCTCATAATACTCCACCAAAATCCCGGAGAACACGACCGGGTCCAAATTTCACGCTCAGACTTGATCAGAACAATATATAATAGCATAATCAAAAAATGAAATTATATTTTGCATAAAGAAAATTCATTTTTAGGATCATTAAGATAACATAGCAATATTATTTTATTGTTAATTAAACACATTTTCACCATAAATTCTCAAAGCATCCAGATTTTTTTTGACATCTTTTTTGGCTGTTTTTAATTTCTAAAAAATTGATATAATATTTTGCATGAAGAAAATGAATTCTTAGGCTTATTAAGATAACAGTATGATATTACCGGTATTTTAATCCCAATTAAAATTTTGATCTAGAAACGTTCCAACGATTCCCCATGGCCATTTAAAAAAAATGGTTTTAACAGTATAATTTTTAAGGTCTAAATTAAAGATTTAGAAATTATATTTTGCATGAAGACAAAGATTTTTTGGGATCGTTAATTAGATAACCGTGATGATTTTATTATTGAAAACAATTAAACACTAACTTTGTGTTATTTACATTCTTGATAAATTCATGACATTTAATATGTTTTTCAATAAATTTTTTTTCGGACAGTGAATTTATGCACATTAAGTTCAAAAAAAAATAGCATTTTATATTACAGGGTTAGGATTCATTAAGATAATTTTGATATAAAGTCTCAAAGCATCCAGACATTTTACGTTTTTAATTGTTTGACAGTAATAATTCTCTTAAGTTCTAAAAATATGAATTATATTTTGCAGACATTCTTTTTTTTTAGGTTTTTAAGTTAACATTATGATTGATTTATTTTAATCTCAATTAACCACATTTTGACCATAAAATCTCAAAGCATCATACTTTCTTTACAGTAAAAATAAAAAAGGTGTTATGCTATTGTAAAATAGAAATAATAGTCAAATTATAAAACAGTAAGAATAATTAATTAATTTAATAAGTAATAATCTTTATGCAAAAATATAACTTCTTTCATTTGATGTTTTTGAGTGACCTGAAAATGTTCATGACGGGTTTTGTGAGATTCACTCAAGCTTATTTGTGTGTGTGTTTGTTTTTGTGTGTGTTTGTGTGTGTGGGTGGGGGTGTGTGTGAGTGTGTGAGTGTGTGACTGTGTGCGCATGTGTGTGAGTGTGTATGTGTGTGTGTGTGAGTTTGTGAGAGAGAGAGAGTGTGTGTGTGTGTGTGAGAGTGTGAGTGTGTGTGTTTGTGAGAGAGAGAGAGTGTGTGGTGTGAGTGAGAATTGAGAATGAGGTGTGAGTGTGAGTGTGGTGTGTGTGTGTGCGGTGTGTGTGTGTGTGTGTGTGTGTGTGTCTGTGGGAGAGAGTGTGTGTGTGTGTGAGAGAATGTGTGAGTGAGTGTGTGTGTGTGTGTGTGTGTGGTGTTGTGAGTGAATTGTGAGTGGGTGTGGGTGGTGTGGTTGTGAGAGTGTGTGTGTTGGGGTGAGTGATGTGAGGTGTGTGTGTGTGTGAGTGATTTGTGAGGGCTTGTTGTGTGTTGTGAGTGATTGTGATTGGGTGTGTTTTTTTTTTGTGCTGTTGTGGTGTTGTGTGTGGTCGTGAGTGATTTGTTTGATGGTGTGTGTGTGTGTGTGTGTGGTGGGTGTTGTGAGTGTGTGAGTGTGGGTGTGTGGGTGTGTGTGTGTGGTGTGTGAGTGTGAGGTGTGTGGTGGGGGTGTGGAGTGAATTGTGAGTGTGTGTGGGAGGGTGGTGTGTGAGAGTGTGTGGTGTGTCTGTGTGGATATGTGGTGGTGTGAGTGTGTGGAGGATGTGTGTGTGTGGGGGTGTGAGAGTTTGTGTGGGTGTGTGTGAGTGATTGTGAGCCAGTGTGTGTGTGTGTGTGTGTGTTTGGTGAGTGTCTGTGTTTGTGATTTTATGTGTGGTGCGGCAGAGTGCTTTTTGTGTTGTGGGTGTGTGTGTGTTGTGTCGTGCTTGGAGTTGTGTGTGTGTGATTGCCTAGTCTCAGCTGGGGTGGTGGAGCTCCCCTGCTGACCATTCCCAAAACTTGCTTTTTAATAACAGAACAAAAGAGGAACTAAAAATGCATATGTTTAAAAAATGTGCATCCCCTCCCGCCCCACGCCGTGGTTTGGTAATTTTATATGGACTGTGGCTTTGGCTCTCGACTGAAAGAGCCGGGCAGAAGAACAAGAACCGGGACCGCGTACACACATTTTAATGTTTGATTTTATATATATTTATTCATTTTTATTTTCTTATTATTTCAATTCCACGAGGGGCCCTGCAAAGAAGGTTTCCAGAGGAGACGCAGAACAGAAAAGACTGATGTTATATTATTCTTCATCATTTCTGAAGGCTACGCATTCATTAGGACTTCCCGGACTGTTTACGGGTATCACAATAAGCGCTTAAATTGATTTAAGCTATCCTCCGTCACTTTCAACCCCTTTGGCAAACATTTTCATTGCACGTTATGTTCCATAAAACGTTATAGTCAATTATGTTGACTCCTAAAAAGTGAAGAAAGATTTTAAAGAAAACAGACCATTTATGCCATTGGAATGTTCTTTGCGCTGCAGATTTCAGATTATCTGAGCTGTCTGTTATAAGCTAGAAGCCTGTGAATATCGGCTCCTAAACTGTCTGGTTTTGTGGTTTTTCTTCAGAAGAAAATGGGAGATCGTAAAATGAGAGTCACCTTTCATTGTAGTTGTGAATCGATGTACTGTAGATGAGTAAATACGGTCTTTTCGGATTTCCATTCCTGGGTTTTCTTATCGTAGTGACTTTCTCACTTATGTTATCTGTGTTTTGAACACTCTCCTACACTCAGAAATATTATATGTTAATATGTAGAGCTCTCAGTTTTGTGTGAATGTTTCCTTTTCATAATCTGTCTAGTATGATAACGATGAGTAGTCATAAAACATCAGTTCACCAGACCACATCCATAGCCAGAGTGACTTGCTTCATCCTTTAAAATTCTTATTTCAGTTTAATTATGATAATAAAAACTGAAAAAATGTCGGAAAGAGCTACTCTGCTTTGGATTTATTTTGACTTCCAGTGACTAGTTATGTGTCGGACTCCCCATAAAAAAAATGACATTTAAGCTCTTATTTAACTATATATATATATTTTTTTTTTTGCATAAAGAATATTTTGCATATTTTTTTTAGGATCCAGATAACATTTATTTAATGACAAAAGCATCCAGACATTTAGTTTTTTATTGGTTGTTTGATTGATTGATGGTAATAATTCTCTTAGGTTCTAAAAAAAAATTATATTTTGCAAAAACAAATGAATTTTTAGGATAATTAGGAAAACAGTATGATATTTTCATCCCATTGCACACATTTTGCTATATAATTCTCAAAGCATCCAGACGTGTGTTTTGTCAGTAATATAATGTATAATAATTAAGTAATGATAATTTAGCATGAAACAATAGACATTTTTCGGGATCATTTATAGATTACCATTATGATATTATGTAATAGAGTAAAATTATATTTATTATGACAGCTAGGAATCATTGTTTCTTTTAGGTATAAATAACCGAAAACCAAATTTTTGCATGAAAGAATAATAATTTTTTAGGATCATCGAGAACAACATTTAATATCACATTACCTTCCGTTTGTGTATCTTATTTGAATAATGCGGGCATCAGGGATTAGCCGTTTATAGAGCGTCACACACAACCCCTTATTATAATATTATTATATTATTATTGCGTGAAGAAAAGTTAATTTTAGATCATGCCAAGATAACATGATTAGTTTTTTCCCCCAATGACAGTGCGTAAACTCATTTTTTGTCCAAAATTTCTCAAAGCATCCAGGACATTTTGTTTTTTATATTTTTTTTTTATTTCAACACAGAAATAATATTCACTAGGTTCTAAAAAAAAATATAATATATATAATTAAATAAGAAATATACATTTTAGGATCATTAAGATAACTTTATAATATTCATTTACCTTCCGTTGTGGATTTATTTTAAATCGACGGGCATCAGGATCGGTTCATAAGATGCTTCACACACTTTAACACGCAACTAAATCATAAACGAATCATGCAGTGTTTCATATATGATTTATTGTTATTTAACCAAGTTTACTGGGTGACTTTTCATTTCTTTAGTGGCGTTTGCATTGTTTTATGTTGTAGGAACATCACGTCTTGTTCTCAGAGACGCAGACGAGCAACATCTCTGAACCCAGAGATCATTATATTTTATTAAAACTGTGAAACAGCATCCGCTGACGTGAACCGCACTGTTTAGGTGGAGGCCTGAAATCAGTGCAGATTTGAGTCAGTCGTGTAAACGTGCTTCCCCGCCTCACCACGGTAAAGTCACACACTTACCTCAGCGCCACTCATTTCATGTCATTAGAAAGAAAAGCAGCAGAGTTCAAAGAAACTGATGGCGCTCCTGCCGTTAGATTTATGATCTGTGGGACCAAGCGTCATAATAACCCTGAAACGGCATTTTAGAGTCATTGCAAATATTGTGTTTCTAGAGATTCGACTTCGTTTTAGAGCAGAATGATTCAAGTGAGAGATGCAACACTCTAAAATAATGCTTTGAGAAGCACAATAAAAACTCCCGCGCCTGTGTTTTCCAAAATATGTACAACTTTATTACAAAGATTATGTATTAAAGCTCAAAAATTTCATATAAAAACAACACTGGTGAAAATAGCGCACTGTTCTGGTGCCCCTCCGGCCCCGGGGTCCAGTTTTTTGTTCCCCACCCCTTGACCAGTATGTGAATAGTAGAAAAGTCAAGCACTAAATGAATGAAGGCAGATTTAAAGCACCGTTTGCCCCACTTCTGTTTCATTAACTCCGCATGTTGCAAGAGCAGACGTTGATAATTGGCATAGATGTTCAAGATGGTACTCAGTGTGACATCAGCTAGACTGGCTTCTCTCGAAAGTGACACTTATGGATGATTGCCACATGAACAGATGTTGGTTCGCACGGGAGCTTTGTTTGCAAGATGATATAGCTATTATGTTGAAATATTTAATATTTCACTACATATGGTTGTCTTCGTTGTTATAAACGAGCTTCGTAAAATGCATCAAATTCATGAACACCTTCGTTGTAGGTGGTCTCAGATTCATATCCAAAAATAAAAGAATAAAAAATATTACAACAATATAAAATAATATATAATTGTAAGTTATTTGTAGTTATTAACTCTTTTTTACTAAAAAAAAATCTGAATTGGTTCTAAAAACGGGCATATTTCTGTCATCTGCAAACATCTATGATTTCTTTTTTAGTATAGTTGGTGTGAAATATGACGTTTTTCACCCTTTCTATACTTGTATATTATGTACATTATATTTTGTATATAAAAAAAACAAGCTTTCTTGTTGATATATATATTATATATATTATATGAGTTACAATATGGATTTTGCGTTATTTTTTTTTTGCTTTCGGTAATGAGGAATTTAACACCAGTGCGAAAATTCTTCTGTATGCAAAAATATTATTCTATTATTTTTTATATTATTGTGGCTGTTGAAATATGACATTCTTGGTAGAAAGTATTTTTTTAATTATATTTTGTATAAAGAAAATAAAGCCTCCTTTCAGAACCATTATGACATTCACACAATGCAATTATTCTTTACTTTTTTTTTATATCAGCATAAATTAAAGGTGGTCCAAATTTCATGATGCATATACAGTATATGCATTACAATAACGTGCTTTTTATTTTGTTTATTTATTTTTTCTTATTTAATGCCAGTGCAAAAATCCTAATGGTCCTAAAACAGGCATAATTTTCTTTATGCAAAATATAATTTATTATTTCTATCAGTTTGATGTGAAGCACTTTGGCAGGTTTCTGAGCTTAGTCATTGACATTGATTTATTTGTTTAGTATGTTTAGTTTTTATTACGTTTTATGTATTAATTTGGTAAAGTTGCTGACTCGTTTGTGCCTCACAGATATTTTTATGTATATATGTGTCCCTGCAGCACAAAAGCAGTGTTAAGTCGCTGGGGGATATCTTGTAGCATAGCCAACACTACATTTATGGGTCCCATATACATTCTATTTTTATGCCAAAAAAATCGTTAGGATATTAATTAAAGATCATGTTTCATGAATATATTTTGTAAATTTCCTAATGTAAATATATCAAAATTTAATTTTTTTGCATTGCTAAGAACTTCATTTGGATATCTTTAAAGATGATTTTCTCAATATTTAGAGTTTTTTGCACCCTCAGATTCCAGATAATAGTTGTATCTCGGCCAAATATTATCCTATCCTAAAAAAACCATACCTCAGGGAAAGACCATTTATCAGTTAAGGGATGGAATTAAATTTAATTTCAAGATTAATTGACCCTTATGACTGGTTTTGCGCTCCAGGGTCACATGCCTGTCTTTGGCCTAAAAGCGTTGGATGTGTTTGTTCACAGTCTGAACACTAATGAGGACTCGTCAGCGGTGAATGTGTGTTTCACATCTTTGGTAAACACTGCAGCATCGTCTGGTCTCACTCTCCATCAGGACTCTCCTGTTTCTGGCTTCCATCTGTGGGTTTTTCGTCTGCGTGCTCTGTCCTCACTCCTCCACCGTAAGCGTCCTCCTCTTCCTCCTCCTCGTCCTCCTCTCTGTCTCTGCTGGAGTCGACTCAGGTAAGCGGCGGGCGGCTAGCTGATGTCCGGGCGATGTGCGGCGAAGAAGCGTAGCGGTGTTCATGTGCTGGAGTACGAGCTCCGAGTGTGAGAAGCGCTTGCAGCACTTGGTCGCACGATACGGCTCATCGGAGTGCAGGGGCTGTGCCGATCCGATGATGCTGTGCTTGAAGGCTTCTTACCGATCTGACACTCGTGAGGTCTCTTCCCTGCAGGAGGGGGAGGAAGGAAAGCGATTACATTTCTTGTCTGCTTGTTCATTATCTCTCGATCCCTTTCTGTATATAGGAAAATTTTTAAGTATTATATACACGAGGTATATGAATTATATATAGTTATGATATTTTATTATTATTTTATTACACCACACAACAACACACACTCACACCCACGAGTATCACAAGTGAGTACACCCATACATTTTGTAAAATCTTTGTATGATTCTATTGATCTTCAAAAAGGAATTTCACCAATAATTTAATAGTATATTGTAATTTAACAGTATAGCACATTTAACATCCTCTACATTTTATAAAAGATATGTTGTAGTGACATGTTTTATATTAAAAAAAAAATACAAATTATTTGTGTGTATCTATTATAGATATATACACATAATATCTCATATAATAAATAACTCTTAAATATAATAATTAAAATAACTTTCTATACTTTATATATAAACTATCTATTCAATATTTTCATATTTATTTCAGTATTTTAAGTACCTACAGGTATATAACGTCTTACGATAATAGATTTTGATAAAATTATTTTCCAGGAATCTCTATATGTGGTGGATAGTTTATCAATTTTTTCAAAAAATTTGATTAAGCGAATTACTTTATTTGTGTATGTATATATACACCCTAATACCACACACACACAACACCACACACAGAAATATATGTATATGAAATATAAATAATATTTTTTATTATTTATAGTTATTTTATATTATTATTATATATAAAGTTAGATTTACGTAATTTTAAATTTTTACTAATAGTACGAAAATATGTAAATAAGATAAAGAAAAATAAATTATACTAATTTTAAATAGACAATTAAAGGATAAAGCGTTCAGCCACAAAACAAAAACACAACACACACACTCTATCATCTCTCTCTTCAACCCACACACCACACTCTCTATATCTCTCTCTCTCTCTCTCTCTTCGCACACACACACCACTCTCTCTCTCTCTCTCACACACACCACCACACTTTCTTCACACACACACACCGGACACACACACACACTCTCTCTAAACACACACACACAACACTCTCACTCTCAAACACACACCACAACTCTCTCTCCGCACACACACAACACACTCTCTCTTCTCTCTCTACACAACACACAAACACCCACACAAAATCACACACTATCAAACACACTCTCACTCACACGCACACCACTCTCACCCAGCACAAACACTCTCACTCACAACAACTGCATCACAGCACACTCCATTCACACGCACACACCTCTCACTCTCACACGCACACACACTCTCACACGCACACACATCCATCTCACATGCACAACATCTCACCTCCCACGCACACCACACTCTCACTCGCACCACGCACACACACACTCTCACTCTCACTCTCACACACTCTCACACAACACACACACACCAGGTTTACATTTGTGAAAAGTGGGGACTCTCCATAGGCGTAATGGTTCTTCTATGTACAGACGTATTATTTATGACCTACACCAACTTACCCTAAAACTACCCCTCACAGGGAGACTTATGTGCTATTCGATTGTCACTACATCACATTTCGGTGTGATTTATAAGCGTTTTGAAAAGTGGGGACATGGTGTAATGTCCTGAAAAGTCACACACACACACACACACATATTTGCTGTAAACTGTTATAATTAAATGAACTCATGTTGAGTTAGTGTTGTGAAGGCTGTACTGTACCTGTGTGCTCATACTTATGGCGCAGCAGAGAGCTGCTCTTCTGGAAGGTTTTGTCGCAGATGTCACAGGCGTACAGTCCTTCCTCCGTCTTCTTCAGCCTCTTCCTCCCAGAACTGATCTCTCCATCAATCCCATCATCCATCAGAGACAGATACTCCAGACCGCCGCGACGCAGCGCTTCAGCCTGCACACAGAGAGGAGGAGGAAATATTAGTTATTATTAGGCCCGCATTCAGCAGTGTGTTCCTTGGTATGTCACACACAAACACAAACATTAACTTAGAAATCAAGATCGTAGATTAAAATACATATGAATATGAGTGTGTTAGTTAGGGAATATGGGGTATATTTCGAGACAGTTGAATACTTTCCCTGTCTTAACCTTTTCTTTTGAGTTTTATTAATAAAGTATTCTAACACTTCAGTCACTCACACACCACCACACACTCGACTCTCTCGCACCACACACAGCACACACTTCACGTCAGCACACAACCACACACACACACACTCTCACACACTCTCTCTCACACACACACAGCGTACCACTTCACTGTCACTACAACACACACGCACACACTTCATCTCTCGCACACCCACCCAACACGCACACCACTCCATTCATCAACACACACACGCACCACTTCACTCTCTCTACACACACACAAACACAACAGGTACATTTGTGAAAAGTGGGGATCTCCATCGGCGTCAGGGTTTATACTGTACAGACCCGTATATTCTATTGCCCTACCCAACCCTACCTACACTCCCCCTCACAGGAGACTTTGTGATAGTTCAGATTTTAATACCCTCCATCTCTCACACACACACACACACATCTCTCTCACACACACACACACATCAGTTCTGTCTTCACACCAACACACACATCATCTCTCTCCACACACACATCACTCTCTCAACACCCCCACCACCCAACCACTCTCTCGCTCTCTCACACCACACAACCCACCCAACTCTCTCTCACCCACACACACTCGCTCTCACACACACACAACACACACATCACACACATCTCTTTCACACACACCCAACATCCTCTCTCTCACACACACCACTCTACTCTCTCACACCCAACACCACACCCACGCACTCTCTCTCACCACCACACACACACACTCACTCTCCTCTCACAACCCAACCCACACACACACACACACCACTCCTCTCTTCACACACACACACACAAAACACACACCCTCTCTCTCTCTCACACACCCACACACACACACTCACTCTCTCCATCTCACACACACACTCACTTCTCTCTCACTCACACACACACACACAAACACACTCTCTCTCTAATACACACACACTCTACTATCTCTCTCTTCACACTCATCACTCTCACACACACACACCTATTTGCTGGTGAAATTTATAATTAAATGAACCTCATGTTGAGTTAGTCTGTGAAGCTGTACTTATTTGCTTTTTATATTTTATTGATTATTTAGAATAAATTCTTATTATAATAATATCATTTTATTTTATATTTATTACTGATATTTAGAAAACGTGTGTTATAAAGCATAGCAAATTTATTTTAAATGTTTTTTCAACAGTAGAAAACATTTTTGTTAAATGAAATATTTTTATTTTATACCATAATATATTTTTGTTATAGAAATCTCATCTTTTATTGAGATATTTGAATAAAGTTGTTATAAGGAATATCATTTTTTTAGTTCCTCATATTTTAATATACACATTCAGATTTTTTTGTTATAATACACACCATATTGTATTTTTATATAATATTACAAATATTTAGAATACACTTTGTAATATAAATAATTAATAACATCTTTTAAAAAATATTTTTTCACATTTTTACAAAAAAATTTATGTTACAAGTTCATTATTATATCAAGTATATTACTGTGTCGGGCACAAAAGCAGTGTTGAGTCGCTGGGGGATACTTGTAGCAATAGCCAACAATACATTATATGGGTCAAAATTATACATTTCTCTTTTATGACAAAAATCATTAGGCTATTAAGTAAAAATCATGTTCCATAAATATAGAAAGGTCTCCGTACCTATATACAAACTTAATGTTTGAATCGTAATTGCCACTGCTAAGAACTCTGAACACACTTAAAGAGATGTTCTCAAATTTGGAATTATTTGGCACCTCCGATTACCGTTTTACACATACGTACTATCTTAACAAATCATACATCAATGGAAAGCTGATTCAGCTTTCAGATGATGCATAAAACTCAATTTGAGAAAAATTGACTTGGTTTTGTGGTCCGGGGTCACATATGCAATTCACCATGTAATTGATCAAATATTAAATAAATACATTTTTAAAACCTGCCTGAAGTAGCTCAACTGCAGTATAACACCGCATTGCAAATTCCGTTAATAACGAAATGCACTAATTAAGTTATTGCACTTGCATGGTCCTAATTCTGCAAAATAGCATTTGCTATTTTAATCCTGCAATTGTATACCGCATATTTATTTATTTATTTACCAGAGGTTTTTATATCTAGAAATTAGATTTTTGCGTTTATTAGTATGTTTGATCCTCGTGGAGCAAATGCATGACTATGATTACCGTTTTCTAAATATTCTTGAATATGTCGGCAGTGTAACGGTGAGATGCTGAGATATGAGTGTGCAGGCGTGTGCTCTCGCTGCCGTTTGACATGAAGTGCAGGGAATTTCCCTGAGCGTGGCGTGTTTGTTTACAGCTCAAGCAGAGGAAATCATTCACCTTCACATGGATGTCAGCGCAGCTGGTGCAATATGAGGCGCTCTTGCATTATGTGCATATGTATATATATATATATAACCTTTCATATTCTGCTTTTATGACTAAGAGTGTAAAATCGGTCTCTCTCATTCTAATATCATTTAATTTGCTTACTAAGTACTAGCATTTCCAAAGAGGATTGAAGATTAAAGCTGAATATTACATTAATAAACAAAATAGAAGTCTTTTTTGAGTCTTTTTTTGACTTTTAGCAGATGAACTAAACTATATTATCACCCAGATCTAATCTGCTAAACGCAACTATAAGGCATGAAGAAGATATGATAAACATCACGGTTTTCTGCAAAGCTGCTTTGAATCGGTGTGTGTTGTGAAAAGCAATGCAAATCAATAAAACAGTCAATGTTGATAAACATTTTAAAAGTTGTTTTCTTGCAATAAAATAAACAGATGTAAATCGATGGCTACTGGGTATTTGAAAAAAAGGTAATAATGACAATATGTTCCACCCCAACTTCCTGTTTAAACAGGAAATGCATCTACACAGGACAGGAAACGGGTTGTCAAGGTGTTACACTGGTCTTTGTTGTGGGTCAAACTTCCGTTATTATACTATTAATACATTGTTTAATAAAATTTGTATTTGAGATTGTATTGTTAATATTTATCAGTAGAATAATTTGTGTTAAACTGAATTTCATGTTTTTGTACAGTATTAGACATGTGAGATACTTAAGTTAATCAATAGGTATTTGTATTTTTAGATTTTATTGTATATATTTAGAATACATTTTGTAATAATGAATAACATTTTTATATTTTCTTTCACATATTTAGAATACATTTTTTGTAGATGAATATCTTTTCAGTTTAAATTTTGTAATATAGTCAGAACACCAATTTTAGCTAAGAAATCATATTGCATTTATTTTTATGCTATATTAGAATACATTTATTATAATAAATATCCTCTTGATCGTTCTTTCATGGGTTTTCCCGCTGTCGCGGACGGGTTAGATATTTATTTTTATATTTATTATACCTATTTAGAAACCCACTTTTGTTATAACGAATATCATATATTTTTTTTTTAATTAGTACAGATATTTAGATTATGCTTGGAAGCATATCAGTTTTTATTTTTTTATTACACATTTAGAACACATTTTTGTTAAAATGAATAATTTTTAGTTCCTCATATAGGAATATACACATTACAGATTTTTATTATAGTCCACACCATATTGATTTTGATCATTACAAATAGTTAGATACACTTGTAAATAAAGTAATATAAAAGTAGTTGTTCAAATTGGTACCAACATTTAGTTACAAGGAATATCCTGTTTAGTTTTATATTATACACATTCTAACCACATTTTTCTAAAAATAGCATTTTGTGTATACATCTCATCAATATATTTACCGTTAGCCTTTATTTCGAGTGTGTTCTGGCGTGTTTGCTCTTACCATGATCGAATGTCTTCATGTTGTATTCTCTTCAGCATCGACTCTGACTCCGCCTCCACCATATACGCCACAGGAGACAGGAAGCCCGGACTGGGCGCGGGTGGCGTGAGAGGAAGTGATGTCAGACCGTTGTGTCCCAAACCGGCGGGGATCATGTGATTGAAGAGCGGGAAGCTGCCGAACACCGTGCTGCTGAACAGTGGCGATGCCGCATAGGCCCCGCCCACATGCTGCTGGGAGGGCGGAGTCAGTCTCTTGAACACGCCCTCGTGATGCATCGAGTTGCCGTTACACGCCGGATTCCGTGGCGCGACCGAATGCGCTTTGGGAATAGACAAGTCTAAAGGTTCGCTCTGGATGTGGTTTGGTTGCCGTGGCGACGTGTTGATTGACAGGTCCAAGCCGGGAGGAGAGCTGAAGCGTGAGCCAATCGGATGCTGGCGTTCGGGTAAAGCGGGTGACGTGGGTTTTCTCGGACTTGCGCTTTCTTCGCTCGGCCAGCGGTTATCCAGCTGCGCGTGTGTCGGTAAAGGCACGAGGATCTGCTGCGGCACAGAATGCCAAGACGCCCGCTGCGGCGACGACAGCTTTCTATAAGGCGCGTGATTGGTTGTGGGCGACGTTTGGGCATCGTACAGCCGAGAGAAGTTTTCAATTTTCGATTGTTTCTCGTCTCCCACCTCCCTCCGCAGCATCTCCTGCAGCAGATGCTCGAATTTGTTGCGCGACTGTAGCAGCGGCAGAAGCGTTGTGCCCTTAAACACACCCGTCCTCAGCGCCAGATCCTCCGCCGGGTCCCACGAGCGGCTCAGGACGGGAACAGACGACTCTGGCGGGAACCGAGAGCCCTTTCTCCCGCTGACAGCAGGGGGCGACGTGGGCGAGGGGAAGGGGTATGCGGGATGACAATTATAATGAGTGCCGTTACCCGTCACGCCGCCACCGCTTAGGCACTTCTTACTGCTGAGGTGTGAGCTGTAGGAGCCCGAGTGACTGAAGCGCTTCTTACAGTTCGAGCACTCGTACGGTTTCTCACCTGCACAGGAGAAACACAGGAATGTAACATAATTAGGGCTGCAAAACGAATAATCGCGATTAATCGCATAAATACAACTTTTATCAAAATAAAAGTTTGTTTACATACTATATGTGCGTGCTGTGTATATTTATTAGGTATATATAAATACACAAACATATATGTATATATTTAAAAAAAATTGATTGCGAAATGATTAATCGCGATTAATCGCATTCAAAATAAAAGTTTGTTTACATGCTATATGTGACCCTGGAGCACAAAACCAGTCATCATTAGGATATTAAGTAAAGAACATGTTCCATGAAGATATTTAGTAAATGTCCTACCGTAAATATATCAAAACTTAAATTTTGATTAGTAATATGCATTGCTAAGGACTTCATTTGGACAATTTTAAAGGGCGATTTTCTCAATATTTGATTTTTTTGCACCCTCAGATTCCAGATTTTCAAAATTGTCCTATCATACAAACCATACTCAAGGGAAAACGTATGAATAATTCATAATTTTGACTTATGTAAATTATTCTTTTACCAAAACATGACTGTTTTCTAACAATTGGTTTTTTTCAGCGGCAGAAATTGACTCCACACATTTCACTCAATTCAAATATATATGTTTATTTGAACGATGTATCATCTAAGATTATTGCCTTAAATAACTTAACTATGTATTGAATTATTATATAACAGCAAGTAACCACCTGAAATAACTAACTTAAATACAAATAAATAAATAATATATAAAAATAATAGAAATATATGAAGATAAATATATAATATATAACAATAATAAAATAAATTGTGTCTGGACAGGGTAATTATCACTACTTTAAAAATAAAAAATTTTTGGACATCATTATTGTTTAGGCAATTAGGCAAATTTTCATTACTTTAAAAATAACAATATGTTTACATTACAATAAAGAGACTTAAGCAGATAAATGTGCTTAATTACCTAAAGAAAAAATCACCGCACGGACGAGAAATCCTAACAGGCTTTAATTTCTTTATGCACAATATAATTTGGGATAAATTATGATGGGTATTTCTCGTGAGTGAGATTCCTTTTGCAGAATCATTTGAATCCACTTTGCTCGAGTCTCTCACCGCTGTGAATGCGCAGGTGCTCTTTGAGGTGATGCTTGTATTTAAAGGCCTTTCCACACTGATTGCACTTGAACTTTCTGTTCTCCAGACCGGGCTCAGACATGGAGTTCTGGAAGGAAGAGAGGTGAAATCATGAGCATGCTGTGTTTCTGTTTGTGTGCGGTTAGTTACGCATGCATCTGATGTCAGCACCTTGTCGTGAGTCTGGTGGAGGCTCAGGTGTCGCTCCATCTGAGCGTGGTACGGCGTACTGTATCCGCACAGAGGACAAGCGCAGTCTCCTCCATCCCTGACGTCCTGACAGAACTTCATGTGTTCCTGCAGAGACGCGTCGCGCCGGTACGTCCCCTGGCAGTATGGACACGTCTGAACGGCGTCAGGGTTTAAAGCTCCACCGTCTACACAGAGAGATTCATCTTTAAATAAATAAACAGTCCTTTTTCACATTTCTGTGTTTCTCAGCAGCGGAAGTCGTCATAGTTGGGTTTACTTCGAGAGCAGTGAATGGGAGAGTACCACAAATATGTGACCCTGAATCACAAAACCAGTCATAAGGGTCACTTTTTCTGTAGTGAGAGATTTCTGAATAAAAATAAAGCTCTCCATGGTGTAGGTTGGTCGAGATGCAACTATTTGAAAATCTGGAATCTGAGGGTGCAAAAAAATCTAAATATTGAGAAAATCATCTTTAAAGTTGTCCAAATGAAGTTCTTAGCAATGCATATTACTAATCAAACATTACGTTTTGATATAGTTACGGTAGAAACACCCTCGCATTAGCGTTAACTAGTTTACTTGTCATTTGATGCAAAGGTGATATAATACAAAGTATAGTGTTATAAATGTACATACATTTAAAAAAAATCTGAATATAAAAAACTTTCGAGGATTTACGATGCAGGCACAGTCTTTTGAAAAGTGCCCAATCAGTGATTGTAACGTTATTTAAAGGTTACAGAAACATTTCTTAGAACGTTCTACTGTTATTTTTACCCAAAATATAACGTTATTTTAATGTTTTCTAAGAATGTTAAAATGTACAGTTTCTTGTGTTTAATGTTATTAATGTTACATTGCTTAAAACATTCTACTAAATTTTATTTTTACCCAAAAGGAAACAGTAGTGTTTTATTATTGGTCTAAGAACGTTAAAATGTCCAGTTTTCTTGCCGTGATTGTAACGTCATTTAAAGGTTAAAAAACATTTCTTAGAACATTCAAGTACAAATCATTTTGATCAGAATGTTGTTCTAAGAACATTTTCTCTCAATGTTATAAGAATGTATATTAAATACTAATAAAGTTAAGAACATTCCATAAGCATGACATTTTGTCCTAACATTTATATAACTTCATTATAATAAACGTTAGTGTAAGTTGAGAGAACGCCGCCTGTTAGCTGGGATGAGTAAATGATGACAGAATGATAATTTTTTGTATGAATCATTTCTTTAAAGTGGTCATGCATTGGAGAATCAAAATGTTCTTGATATTTAAACTAGTGTTAATTTTGGCACCCATTTTTAATTTAGTCTTAGTCATGTCTCAAATGTACATTTTAGTTATTATCATATTTAGTCAACTTTGTCAGTTGAGAGTGCATTTATTCAGCGATCACAATCTCAAACAATACAGTCGAGATGATAGAACACAGACCGTCTTAGTGACAATTTTATTTAGATCGCTAAACTCTAGTTTGTTTGAGGCGTGTACAGCAGTCCGCAATAATATTTTGTCTGCTTTTTTTGACAAAAATGACGAGATTTTGTTAAAGTTTGTAGTTTTTGAACGTAAACGAAATTGCATGTTGATATGGTCATAGTTATCGTTTATTGACCTTATTATTGTGTCGTCATCGTCTCGTTTTAGTCATGGGAAAAATCAACGAACATTTTTCGTCATAATTTTCGTTAACAAAATATACACTAATTTACACATATGAGAAGCTGTTATAGTAAAAAACACAGTAAAAGTTTTTGAGAGAAATCCACATGTAATGCTCATTTCATATGCAAATGTCAGCCAATCATAGCTGTGGGCGTTTACATTGAAGTCTCACAGAAGACACGCCCCTTCCAATCGACCATTTCTTTCTAAATTGACCATTTATATCTAAATGATGACTGTTTTTAATGAAAAAACATACACTAATTTACACATATGAGAAGTTGTTCGTAAAATCGCAGTAAAAGTTTGAGAGAGAAATGTAATGCTCATTTAATATGCAAAGATGTCAGCCAATCATAGCAGTGGGCGTTTACATTGACGTCTCACAGAAGACACGCTGCTTCCAATCGACTATTTCTTTCTAAAATGACCATTTATATCTAAATGTTGACTGTTTTTAATGAAAAGCCATACTCTGATTATAATTGCACAACAGGACCGATTATAAAATAATCAAAAAAATGAATTGACAAGCTCTACTAGTTGACCTTTGCCCTCGGGCGACTCGTGTTCTCCGGGTGACCAGCAGACGGGAGACATGTTGCGGTGAACGGCATCTAAATGGTACGAGCTGACGGATCCGTTGCATTGTTGAGCGTGAATCGGGCTGAGCAAGTGCGACACAGAGTCATAATGCGGCGCGCCGTCCATCACACGAGCATCAGCCTGACCTGAAAGAGACACATGCAGCAACATTATCATCACGCTACTGGATTATGTTACAAGAACAGGCTGAAAGATAAACAAACGTTAGTGTTTTCATCTTAATAACTTTTAAATGCAATATATTAAAGTTTAAAAAATGTTTACTTTATTCTAAAGAGATATGTGAACCTGGAGCACAAAACCAGTCAAAAGGCTACATTTTAAAAAATTGAGATGTATACAGCATCTGAACGAATTAATAAATACGCTTTCCATTGATGTATAGTTTGTTAAGATAGGACAATATATGGCAAATAGGAATGCTGAGGGTGAAAAAAAAAATCTAAATATTGAGAAATCGCCTTTAAAGTTGTCAAATGAAGTTCTTAGCAATGCATATTACTAATCAAACATAAATTTTTGATATATTTACGGTAGGAAAATATCTTCATGGAACATGATCTTTACGTATATCCTAATGATTTTTGGCATAAAAAAGAAAGGTATAATTGTGCCCCATACAATGTAGTGGCTATTGCTACAAATATCCCCCCGCGACTCAACACTGCTTTTGTGCTGCAGAGACACAAATACTAATACACACTTTTATTTATTACTTGAACTTTTGATCAGAGAAGACTATGTATATAATATTTTTTTTTTAAATATATTTTTTTAACTATATTAAATGTGTAAATATTATAAAGGTATTGTCTGTAATTACATCGGAATATTTGCGGGGAAATTCTGCATACAGACTTGCTTTATTTAGTCCAATGTAATGGTTTCATTAATTTTAACTTTACATCAAGTCAGTGTTTAAAAGTAACAGTGGGCTGTTATATAACATTCTATTCATTTAAAAAAGTTGAATAATGTTTTCAATAACAAAAGGACATGCATGTACATGCAATTAAAAAATACATACTATGGTATAAGTAAACAAACTTTAACGTGCAAAAAAAAAAAAAATCTAAGGAAAGAAGTTAATTTATATAGTTTTATATCTATTTAATTTTATTTGATAGGTTCATATTTAAAATAATATAAAAGATGCTAAAAATAACAGAAGCAAAGAATTAAAAAATGATGAGAACAATTTCAAATAATATCTTTTCTGGTCTGGCATTATGTAGTCCAGATTAAAATGCAAAAATGTGTAAGTGTAAACAAAAATAAACATCAAGTCTTCAAGTATTTGTCCGGCTGTATATATGTAAATGCTGTTTGTCTTTTTAATAGCTTACATCACAGTTATTAGTTTCCTTATATCAGCCTGTTGTCATTCATGTAGATCAGAGATGTTGTTATTGTGATTCTCGCTAATGAAATATGAAGGATGCTTCAGCTTGAAGAGAAAATGTCTCGAATGCTGCAGAAATCCTCCCTTGAAACCAATAAGACTAAAGTACAAGCAGAAGCGTGCGAGGAGGGATGCCAGCGCTGCGCTGCAACGCAGGACAAGCTCTCGAATGTTTGCAGATGTTGGCATGGGCTTTCCAGCTCTCTCTTTCTCGTGCTGTAAATAGTCTGTTGTAGGCGAACTCTGAGCGTTTGATCTCCGGCGAACAAAAGAGAAACGCTCACACGCTCAGTTTTGATTTCTTTGGAGGACCGTCACCTCGTTTGATGTGAGGAAACATTACGAGGCTTGATGAGCGCTCTCAGTGAGATCAGACTCATTACATTCATGATGATAATTACTCTTAAATGTGTCATGTCTGTACTGTGTGAAGCTGATGTGAATGTAGGCCGCTCGCTCATCTTTGGCAGTTTCAAAACTTCCTGATCACATCTGATGAGTTTAAGTCAAAATTCTGAATTCTACGTAGTACAGAGCTCTTCAAGGGTGAGAAAAACACTAAAACTGAGTTTTAATGTCACTTTATGCAATCCTTGCATACTACTTACTGAATATTGCACACTAAGTATGCATACTGCTATTTTCTAAAAAATAACATGTGAAACACTACATGTCCTCAATATGAGAACAGCATCTGGTTGTTAATAACATACATTTATTTTTATTCTGCATTTAAAATGTTTGTGTTTTGTATGGACCAGTTCTAGGGTGAGAAAAACAAATTGGGTTTTAATGTCACTTTAGGTTACTTTGTTCCGAACACAATCCTGTGCACCCTTTCAAGGGTTAGAAAAGCAACTAATGTCATTTTAGATCACTTTAGGCTGATCAGAATGAAATCCTACTATATTACTTACTGAATACTGCACACTAAGTATGCATACTGCTATTTTCTGACAAATAACATGTGAAACAGTACATGACCTCAGTATGAGAATAGCATCCAGCCATCATTATTGAAATGTTTGTTTTTATTTTGCATTTAAAATTTTTGTACTTAGTATGGGCCAGTTCTAGGGCGAGAAAACAATGTTGGGGTTTTAATGTCACTATAGGTTACTTTGTTCAGAACACAATCCTATACACCCTTTCAAAGGTGAGAAAAACACTAAAACCGGGTTTTAATGTCACTTAATAATGCAATCCTAGCATACTACTTACTGAATATTGCACACTAAGTATGCATACTGCTATTTTCACAAAATAACATGTGAAACACTACATGACCTCAATATGAGAATAGCATCTCATAGTTGTTAATAATATACATTTTTATTCTGCATTTTAAATTTTTGTGTTTTGTATGGATCAGTTCTAGCCTAGGGTGAGAAAAACAAATTGGGTTTTAATGTCACTTTAGGTTACTCTGTTACGAACACAATCCTGTGCACCCTTTCAAGGGTGAGAAAAACACTAAAACCGGGTTTTAATGTCACTTTATGCAATCCTAGCATACTACTTACTGAGTACTGCACACTACATAGGCATACTGCTAAAATATATGTGAAGCAGTATGCAGAACGCAACAGTTTTGTGCTACATTGTTGTCACATGTACTCAACATGAGTCTGGCATCAGTCATCATTATTAAAAAAATACTTTTTATTTTGCATTAAAGAATTTTGTATTTATTACGGACCAGTTCAAGGGTGAGAAAAAAAACTAGGTTTTAATGCCACTTTAAGTCCCTTTGTTCAGAATGTAATCCTAGCATACTACTTACTAAATACTGCACACTAAGTATGCATACTGCTATTTTCTAACCAACACATAATGTGAAACAGTACGCAGCATGCAGCACTTTCAGACAGTAGTACGCTACATTGTTGTCACATAACCTTAACATCTTATTTTTAATTTTTGATCGTAGTATGGACAAGTTCAAGGATGAGAAAAACACTTCATGTTGTTTTTTTGAAAAAAATTATAAATAAATAAATGCATTTTAATGGATATTTGAGGGTTGAACTTTAGGTTTACCCTATTTTTTTGTTATCTTGTATTCTATTATTTTCTAGAAATAATATAAGGCAGTAAACAGCATACTGTAGTATGCTACATTGTTGTCACATGACCTCAACATGTATAAGTAGCACATCAAATAATGTAGTATATAAAATAATGATGGCTGGATGCTCTTTCATGTTGAGGTCATGTGTCAACAATGTAGCATACTACAATAGTGACTGGATGCATAAAGTACACTGTATAGTGTACTTCATACAGCTTCTTTGTTAAAACCGTTTCATTATAGGTTCTTCAGATCTTTTATTCTGGAGTATAAAAAGTTCTTCTGGAACTTGAAAGGCTTCTCCTGTAAAACCCTGTTTTTGGTTTTCATTGGAGTCTTTATTTTGGAGTTGTTTTGCGTGAAGTGTCTGTTGGAGCGACTTACAGTGTTCAGGGTCTGCGGCTGGGATTTTCAGCGGCCTGGTTTCAGTGTCGGCCCAGCTCTCCGCACACGGGACGGGACTGCCGGGCTCCGTGCCCTCGCTGGCCGTCAGACTGACTTTATCCTGAGCATCTCTGCTGTCCAGAACCTCCATCCCCCAAACGCTGCCCTCATCCTCGCCCTCAGAGCCCAGACAGCGCTCCGGCTCACCTGAGAAAGCACAGCATTAGCACTGATGTCACAATAAAGAATACAAATAAAAAATGCATTGCAAAAATGTCTCAGAAACTTATCACCCGTGATCTAATGAATGACTTCACAGATTTTATTATCTTCGCTCAATATCGAATTCCGTCTAATGTGAAAGTTTACAAATTAATTTTCAAATGTAATAAAAAATGCATCACAAAAAAGTGTATTTTTCTCAACATATATAATAATTTATTAATTTGGAAATAAATGATCATGCCTTGCTCATGTATCTAATCGTTAATGTTGAAAGCATTGATTTTTACAATAAATAACAAATTTGCAATGCAAAAAAAAAAGGCTTGGAAATTGATAACACTTGATCTAATTAATGACATACATAAGTGTTTCCAGAGTACTTATCAAGTTATATTTTCATTAATTAATTTGGAAATTATGTTATTACCTCTGCTCTAATTCGGTCTAATGTGAAAGTAAAATTAAAAAAAAAATGCATTGCAAAAATAGCTTGGAAATGGATTCTAATGAACAGCATTCACACATTTATGTCATTATTGATTTTATTTTATTTTTTTAATTTTTGCGCATAGTACAGACCCATTCAAAGGTGAGAAAAACAGCTTTTCAACAGGGTTGTAATGTCACTTTAGGTCACTTTGTTCATGTAATCCTAGCATACTGTTGAATACTGCATACTAAGTATGCCTCATATAATGTGATCCCACCACAACATAAAAAAGACTTGCAGGAATTTAATATAAGCTGACAAACAGTTTTAACCCTAGATGTCAACCAAAATTGTTAAGATTAAGATCTTGTGAAGAGAGAGAGAAAAAAACGGAATAGATAAAAAAAACAAGCATGACAAGTGTGAAGTTCTCAGAGCACAAGTGCACATGTGCAACAGTTTTTAAGCAAACAAGTGAAAATTAAAATTCATGTCATAAATGCAATGAATGCAAAGGCTTTTAAAACGATTCCTGTAGCATTATACATTAATCCTCATGCACACACACACAGATGTGTGTTTAATGTTTGAATTTTTATTCGGCCTAATCGCTTAAATCTTGTAAAAAGTCACAAATGTGCAACATGAACTTGATTAAACCGAGAACAGGCTGTGATTTACATCAGCTGGCTTTTATACATTTATAAATACACTTGAATGGATTGGCAGCCGCAGACTCACGGCATTATAATTTTCCCAAATGGGAATTGGGGTGTGCAGTATTTTTGGGTGAAGAGCGCATGAGAAAATGAAGGCCTGAAAACCGTTAGGACGGCAGATAGTTTTATTTAGACTGCGAGTGAATTACTTTGTCTCAGAGTTCACTTGGCCTGACGTGACGTGTTGTTTTAATACGCGTTCCCTGTGAAAGCTATTTTATCTTTTTTGTATTCATCAAGAAACATATGACTGCGCATATCTGTGGGCGAAGCGGAATCGAGAGCGAACGCTTTCACATCGTGAAACTGGACATTATTTGTCATGCTGGCCTAATTACTGGAGAAATCCTGAACTAGTAATATGGCATTTAATCATCAATGTACTTTTGCTATGAATCATCGTTTAATTTGGTCTATTTTTTATGATCAGATCATTGCTGCACTGTCCACAACCTCTATACAGGTTTAAAATGCTCATTTTTATTAGCAGTATTTTTTGTTTTCCATAAACAGCAGTAAATGCAACACAAATACATCACAAAAATGCTACAGAATCAGCTTTTTCCAGAGTTTGTGACGCAACTGTATTCATAAACATTAAAAACGGTAAATTTATGGATTACTCATGACATATTTCTGATTTGTGTACCATCGCCGTTGCTTTCGGGGGTTTGTGCTTAGCTGTTGATTCCGTCTGGCTAAATGATTGGACGGTATGAGGGCATGTAAATATAAGGACTCCCCAGAATGCCCGTCCAGTGCCCCCTATTTGTGGCAGTAGGTCGTGTAGTAATCGCTGACTCCCGCCGTAGTCAAGGGGTTACCCGTGTCGCTGATTGGCTCCCTGTCATTGGGAATGCTCTTTTACGACAGCCTAGTTCACCTAGGGGGAGAGATAGAACAAATCGGGTGAGAAGCATAGACTTTAGGACCGCTGATATGTAGCGTCGCGGCTCTATGTCTGCGCTGCTTGCGGTCGGGTAACTACCCCCACCAAAGCTCCCGCACTTAGACGTGAAGGGTGTGTGGGCTACGCAAGGCCTGCTAGACTAGAATCCTTGTTTTGCTGGGATAGCATACGGAAGCGACCGTTTCCTAGGCTTATCCACGAACGGGTTACACAATGCCTGAAATATCTGGCTGATTATGACCCTTTCCGCCGGCGCCTGGATCAGCTCGTCCGCTTCTCTCTCCCAGATTTCCCCCCTTCCCCGGTGATCTAATTCTCACATCATATGTGCTTTTTCTCACTTCTCATCCTTAATTTGTACTTCAGTTATTTGCAGGGTTCACGCTGGGATGACACATGAACAGCGATGAAACGTAGCAACGCCCACGATTAAAGTACATCACCGATGGCCGCGTAGTTGAGACAGTCACTAGGTGAGAGACAGCTGCGATCCCTGAGTGATTAGATGTGCAGAACGCCGGAGCTTGTTTGAAAAATATAGAGTGGTGTATGAAAGTAGCGGAGGTGCAGAAGCGGAGGTGGCGAAACTTCTCATTCTGAAGCTGAACTTGATTATTAGGTCTCTATCAGGTTGTACAGCAGGGCAGGAAGAGCTACAGTTCAGTTCGAACGGAAATGGAAAAGACAAGTAGCGGCACATAGAGCGGCCGGCAGGGGAGGGAGTGGGTGGTGTGTGATGGTGTGGATGGTGTGTGGATGGTGTGACCAAGGCTGTAGCGAGTGATGAGTAAACACCTCTGCTAAGTATAGTTAAAACGTGCTGTTCCCCGGTTCATGCAGATGAAACACACACACACACCACACACACACACACAACACACACACACAGCATAAATGACCAGGGTTCTTTCCAGTTATGACTGTGCAAAACGAGGGGCGATCACATAATCAGCACAGAAGGTGTTAAAGTCTCATTTCACACGGCAGAAGAAACAAATATATGAGTGCTAGCTATCTATCTAGTATCTATATATTATGACCCACAGTTAAAGGTTCGGATAAGGATCTGTGTTTCATGACTAAAACTTGTTATTTTACTCTTCTGGGTAATTATTGTATTAGTATGTTGTGTGTGTGTGGGTATATATATTACTATATATAGAATACAACAACACACACACCCACAACACACATATACACACACCCACACATATATCTGTTTTTTATTAGTGATACATTGTGGTGTATATAATTCGTAGATACGTTTGTGTATAGTATATAGTATATTTAGAATATATACTATAAAAATGTGATTTTAATTTATTGTATCATTGTGTGTCTCTAAGTTATATGATATTATCTATATATAATATATATATATTATAGTACAATATTTGTGTTAACACACAGACTCACCCACATATATTATAAATGACATAAAATAGATTTACTAACTAAAAGGGAGCAAGCCAAGAGAGAGATTAACTTCTTTCTTTTTTTTTTTTTACAAAGGCATGAAATATGAACACGTGGTTGTATAGGAAGGAAAAGCAACCCATTGCGAGTGTTTAAAAGAATCCCATAATGCACTGTCAGAGAGGTCCGGCTGAACTCTACCAAAATAGAAGCGCTCATGCTTTCAGGTTTCATCACTACATCATTTCTATTTGAGTTACTCCGGAGTTTATTACTTTAGCATTATTTTAAAATGTAAATATTAAAGAATGAGTAGATGCGTCCAAACTGTTTGTAGAATGTTTGTAGATCGACTTCTTGATATTATTTATTTTTTGCTCGCCTGTCTATTTGTAATGCATTAATCTTTTCTAAGCGATACGTCACGATGAGTGGACAGAGACTGGTGCCGCGGCGCTGGGGTTTCCCTGTAAGAACACAGAACCGGGCCTGGTCTGCATTAGACTGTAATTTGCTGTACGAGTGAGTGACAGCGGCCTGCATCATCATCATCCTCACGCTGGATCTCTCTGCATTCAAGCACATTCTTCACTCAGGCTTTTATTTCACTCATAAATCTCTGTAGAGACGCAGGGGGCCACAGATCGAGAGAGAGAGAGTCAGAAAAACACGCATCAGATGATGTTTAATGGCACACAGCACGGAAATTATGCACTGAACTGTGACAAAATAATTCTAATAAAATATGTAAAACATGTTTAAAGGTAAAATGGACTTTATTTATGTGCTTGTTTATTTATTTCTCTTTGCCTATAAAAACACACTTATGTTAGTCTGGCCTTTGCTTTTTTTTTTTACATGTTAATATTTTTGGTTCTAATTATTATTTTCCTTTCTCATCTTATTTTACTGAAAGGCAAAATTGTCTAAAACATGAATGCCTGCATTTATAAAAACTGCAAAAAAAATCTGATCCATGTTCTAAAGATTTCAATAAAGTTAAGAAACGAATGTGTGACCCTGGAGCACAGAACCAATCTTAAGGGTCAATTTTTCAAAATTGAGATTTATGCATCATCTGAAAACTGAATAAATAATCTTTCCATTGATGTATGGTTTGTTAGGATTGGACAATATTTGAAAATCTGGAATCTGAGGGTGCAAAAAAATCTAAATATGAGAAAAGTCATCTTTAAAGTTGTTCAATGACGTCTGCATGCTAGTCCTAATCAAAACAGTTAAGGTTTTATAATTACGGTAGGCATTTACAACAATCTTCATGGAACATGATCTTTACTTAATATCCTAAGTGATTTTGGCCCATAAAAGGGACAATGTATTAATTGTTGACCCATACAATGAATTGTTGGCTATTGCTACAAATATCCCCCAGCGACCTAACACTGCTTTTGTGCTTCAGGGACACATATTAGCCGCCATTACAAGACAAAAGCACATTCGCAGCTAGATGGGAAAAGCCTGATGTAGATCTTCTGATCTGAGTGTTTCGATCGTCTCAGGAAAGAGTTGAGTATGCAAACTTCAAACGCTTACTTTTCCTTTTAAAAAGCATGTGGTAAATTGTGGTTACAATGAGGTAAAACCATCAAGCGGGAATTGGAGATGAGCAGCAGTAGGAGTCGCGGTGTCATGGTGGATGGAGGTGTTTCAAAACTTTCGTTTCTTGCCAACACAAACTGCACACTATTAATCATTCTACACATTTACCCCACTATCTGACCTAAAAAATGCATTAAACCATGAATTATGAGTAAGAAAGAGCGCCTTAAAATACCAAACGAAGGAAGCAGCATGATGTGTCATTTTGACTTACTAGAACACACTGCTAGTTTAAAAGGTCAAGCTGCAAATATTGTGATGAGCAACAAGAGCTTCGCCACAGAGACAATACCAAAGCAAAACCACACTCAGTCTTACCTTCGGCGAGGTCACGTGTGCTGCGATCCGTGATTAGTATCCTTTGAGCAAACATCCAACAAGTCTCGAAGAAGTTCAACAACACGGCGAGAATGATCTGACTCGGCTATTTTCACACTCAGACAATGAGTCAGAGACGCACCACATCACAGCTTCAACACCTCCCACGGCTCTGCAGCGCATACACACCTCACACTACACAGACGTCACTCGAGGGGTCAACCCTGGACTCAACGCAGATCATGCTTGCTGTTTGCGTCAGCTCGCGTCCCCGTGTGATTCTCATAAGTCACGCAGGAGGTCAGTCATCTCACACACGCAGGGGCCAACCAGCATCACCTTCTCTCAGAGCCACTGATGAGACTGAATCAAGAGCCCAGTGCGTTTCATTTAAGTACTGCATCAGTGAACGAGGAGAAATAACAGCACTCACACATGGGTCAAAAGTTGACATGCTGACAAAATGTACAGGTTAAATTTAAACGGGCCATGAAACTGTATTTGCATCACACTGCATTCACTTAATTAAATAATTATACTGATTACAATATTATATTGATTATTTCATTATGATTATTTAATTTGCTATCTCTACAGAATAATCTACATGGCATTCACTTGAAGGTCACTGATGATAATATAGATGAGCATGGATTATATTATTTATTACACCCACCTATAGTATATTAAAATATTTAATTATTATTTTCTATATTGACTCTGGGCACAAACGGCAGGGTTAAGAGTCGCTGGGGAATTGTGCAATAGCCAACAATACATTGTATGTGTCACAATTATACATTTCTATTTTATGCCAAAAATCATTAGAATATAAAGTAAAGATCATGTTCCATGAAAATATTTAGAAAATGTCCTACTGTAAATATATCAAAACTTAGTTTGATTAGTAATATGCATTGCTAAAAACTTCTTTAAAGATGATTTTCTCAATATTTAAATTTTTTTGCACCCTCAGATTCCAGATTTTCAAATATTGTCATATCCTAACAAACCATACATCAGTGGAAAGCTTATTAATTCAACTTTGAGGTGATGCATAAATCTCAATTTCAAAAATTGACCCTTATTACTGGTTTTGTAGTCCAGAGTCACATATGTATTTCCTGAATACACACATATATACCATATATATATCAGTCGCGGTCCGTGCATTTCACACCTAGGCCTTCAGTGGTGTCCTACATGAATGCATCCACCTCTTAATACCATCATAATGACGCCACGGCTATAGAAACCATAAATATTATACAGAAATGCAGTATAACAGGGCATTGCATCACAGATGTGTATCTCATGCAGCGAGAATGAATGCCATTACTAAAGCAAGAAACCCAATTAAAAAATCAACAGCTGTCAGCTGCGAGAAAAAAACCGTCTCTAGATGAAGAATATATACATAAGCAACATCAAGAATCATCTCAAGTAAGAGTACAGAGCTAAACTGATGTAAAAAAGCAGATCATTTGATAAGAAAAGTTTGAGACCTCTTCTGAAACACTAGATTCCTAGGGTCTTTTCATTAGGACGAAAATCATTTAATTTCGATTTAGACGATATTTAAATGATATTTGCTTGTGACTGAGATATTAACAGGGTTTTCAGAGTGTGTGGGAAGCTCTTTCACAGCGACTTCATCAAACGTGTTTGCGTTCCAGTCGTAGTATCAGTTCCAGGTCTGATGCATTATGGGAAGCCGTAAGAAGAACGACAAATCCCTAACGACATCTATTTATCTCAGATGCTCCTCCAAGACAGCAGTGAGATTAACGGAGAGCAAACGAGTCTCAGAAGAACACCCAGAAACCTCTCGGGTCTCCTCTAGGGCTTCAGAAGAGATCTCAGCAACGATTGGACCAGAAACAACACTTCAGATCTCCAATAAGTGCTATTACTGTAGGTCAACTGACTCATTTGTGCTTTTACTTCACCTTGGGGCTTTTAGGAGAAACATCTGAAACCAAGTTGATAATTCAGTAAAAGATAATGATGTAAAAGCAATAAATCTTTCCTCTAGTAATACGGTAGTGATAGATTGTTTATGCATTTGTCTGTTCAAATAGAGCGCTTGCTTTCTTCTCATCAGTAATTATAGACATTGCATGGCTAGTTTATCTTTAAAGCCACACAAACAAATGCCAAGCATATCCAAAAGTATCTGATCACTTCTAAATGTGTGAATGTGATTCGTCAGATCGAGTGTCTCGTGCGCTGAAGGATGTTTGCTCTTCACTAACCTCACTGTTCATCTTCATGTTTGCGTCTCAAAGTGTTTGAATCAGGTGTTTTCAGTCAATGTGTGAAGTCAGTTCTCACAGGTGACCGGTGTGTGGAGAGTCACATTAACTAGCAGCAGCATCCACCAACTAACCACTATAACGGTTTTCTTGTTTTTTATCAGTTAAAACCCAATAAATGTATTTTTTTGAAGTGTTTGTGTCTGCATCTTTCTTTACAATAAATGACATTTGATATTTAGTAGTTAAAACCCAAGTTAGTTCAAACTAAATAGCAGTTAAACTAATATTTTAGCAGTTAAAACCCAACAAATGTCTTTTTTTAATGTTTTGTTTTTGAAGTGTTGGTGCATCTTTCTTTCCAATAAATGACATGATATTTACATTTATGCATTTGGGAAATGCATTGCATTCAAAGTACACATCTATATTTTATCAGTTCATGTTTCCCTAGAAATCGAACCCATGACCCTGGTGTTGCGAGCTTTGTGATCTACAGCTTGATCAACAAAAAGCCTATTTGGTGTGATATTTGAGAATTCAAATAGCAGTAAAAACAAATGTTTTTAGCATTTAAAACCCAACAAATGTCTTTTTCTGTAATATTTTGTTTTTACAGTATGCTTGTGCATTTTCCTTTACAAAATAAATGACATTTGGTATTCAATTTTATTAAACTAAATAGTAGTTAAGCTAATATGTCAGCAATTAAAACCCAGTTTAAACAAACAAATGCCTTTTTCTGAGATGTTTTGTTTTTTAAATGCGTTTTGTTTACAATATATTATACTTTAGATCATATCTGATCATATTCAGGAATTTTTAAAGGTGACAAAATAAACTGATATAAACAATATAGCTTGAAATATGATTATTTTAAACACCATAGTAAACAGAAAAATCATTCACTCACAAGTCTGCTCTTTCTTAACCTGTACGAGTTTTTTTCAGAACAGAAGACGATATTCTAATGCAAACCCCACTGAGTTTCACTGCATGTACAAAAAACACCCACCCCCGGTTTCACAGACAAGGCTTAAGCCTAGTCCCAGACTAAAGTGCAAGTCTGAGCTGTTTTAACTGAAAGAAACTTGCACTGACTGATCTTAAAATATATCAGTCCCTCAGTTTTATCTCAAAATGCACACCAGTAATGTTTTTCTAAGGCACGTTAATATAATATTACTTAAATGTCCTAACTGAACTATTGCCTAGTCCTGGCTTAGTCTAAGCCCTGTCTGTGAAACCAGGCCCAAGACATTTTTAAAAATATCTATTGGAACATCTTGAGGATGAGTAAATGAGTATTTTCTGGTGATTAAGCGCATCATTTGTTATGCATGATCAGATCGATTACAGTAAACTACGGTAAAAGCACCTAATTTAGTGAACTAAAGAAGCACCCTAAACAGACACAAATGAAGTACATGACCGGTTATCCGATCCGTTTCCAAAAATAATTTCCTGATCTGTGTTCTCATCTGCATTGATCAAGCTGCTGATTTAGTGAGTGCATGACTGCGTGTGTCGCTCTGAGAATGCAAAACGCTCTCCATCAGGGTTGGCCCCGCTGAATCACACGCTTCAGGGTTTACGGTAAACGCGGCGGGAAGAGCACCTTCGGCTCCGAGACGACCAGCCGAGCGCAGAGAACGCCAGACTGCAAAAATGTGATTTAGCAAACAACAACAAAAAAACACCTGAAGAGAAAACGTGCTGTGAGGAAAGTGTTTGCATGCAGATGAAAGGAGTAGGATGTGTGTGTGTGTGTGTGTGTTAGAGAACCAGAAAGGGAGAGACGCGGGGACCCCCTGACTCAGATTTTGCGAGATATTTAAATGACACAACCGGATTCCCTGCGCTGAAATCTGGCCAAAGGCACGATGACAAGCGTTTACGCGGCGCTGTGATGTGTATTATGCAGATCTCTGCTATCAGACGGCTTCTCTGTGTTGACTTTTCTGAAATAGAAACCATTCAAACTTAGCAGAAGCGTGAAATGTTTGAGCTGAACTGGTTTGAGCTGACCTAACCTGGCTTGTTAGGGTTGTGGGTGAAAACGGAAATGATATCCGTAGATTTTATCATCACACACTACAGTTTATGGATGTGTGTACACATATAGCACGAAAACATTTCTTAATTTTTGCATTTCTTTATACACACACACACACACACACCACCCACGCCAAGTGCCTATAATTGCTAAAATGTCTATTGTTATACAAACCCAATTCCAAAGAAGTTGGGACATTGTACAAATTGTGAGTAAAAAGGAATGGAATAATTTACAAATCTCATAAACTTATAATTTTATTCACAATAGAATATAGATAACATATCATATGTTGAAAGTGAGACATTTTGAAATTTCATGCCAAATATTGGCTCATTTTGGATTTCATGAGAGCTACACATTCCAAAATATTTGGGACAGGTAGCAATAAGAGGCCGAAAAGTTAAATGTACATATAAGGAACAACTGGAGGAGCAATTTGCAACTTTTTAGGTCAATTGGCAACATGATTGGGTATAAAAAGAGCCTCTCAGAGTGGCAGTGTCTCTCATAAGTCAAGATGGGCAGAGGATCACCATTCCCCCAATGCTGCGGCGAAAAATAGTGGAGCAATATCAGAAAGGAGTTTCTCAGAGAAAAAATGCAAAGAGTTTGAAGTTATCATCATCTACATTGCATAATATCATTCAAAGATTCAGAGAATCTGGAACAATATCTGTGTGTAAGGGTCAAGGCTGGAAAACCATAGTGGATGCCCGTGATCTTTGGGCTCTTAGACGGCACTGCATCACATACAGAATGCTACTGTAATGGAAATCACAACATGGCTCAGGAATACTTCCAGAAAACATTGTCGGTGAACACAATCCACCGTGCCATTCGCATTTGCCGGCTAAAACTCTATAGGTCAAAAAAAAAACGCCATATCTAAACATGATCCAGAAGCACAAGCGTTTTCTCTGGACCAAGGCTCATTTAAAATGGACCGTGGCAAAGTGGAAAACCGTTCTGTGGTCAGACGAATCAAAATTTGAAGTTATTTTTGGAAAACTGGGACGCCATGTCATCCGGACTAAAGAGGTCAAGGACAACCCAAGTTGTTATCAGCTCTCATTTCAGAAGCCTGCATCTCTGATGGTATGTGGTTGCATGAGTGCGTGTGGCATGGGTAGCTTACACATCTGGAAAGGCACCATAAATTCTGAAAGGTATATCCAAGTTCTAGAACAACATATGCTCCCAGCCAGACGTCGTCTCTTTCAGGGAAGACTTTGCATTTTCCAACATGACAATGCCATACCACATACTGCATCAATTACAACATTATGGCTGCGTAGAAGGATCCGGGTACTGAAACGGCCAGCCTGCAGTCCAGATCTTTCAACCATAGAAAACATTTGGCGCATCATAAAAAGGAAGACCTAAGACAGTTGAGCAACTAAAAGCCTGTATTAGACAAGAATGGGACAACATTCCTATTCCTAAACTTGAGCAACTTGTCTCCCCAGTCCCCAGACGTTTGCAGACTGTTATAAAAAGAAGAGGGGATGCCACACAGTGGTAAACATGGCCTTGGCCCAACTTTTTTGAGACGTGTTTATGTCATGAAATTTAAAATCAACTTTTCCCCTTAAAATGATATATTTTTTTCTCAGTTTAAACATTTGATATGTTATTTTGTATTCTGAATAAAATATTGAAATTTTGAAACTTCCACATCATTGCATTCACAATTTTTTTTATTCACAATTTGTACAGTGTCAACTTTTTTGGAATTGGGTTTGTAAATATATATATTTTTTTCTTCTTTTTTCAATATAAATTACTAATGGATTAATTTTATAATTACATTTTTTAAGGTTACAGAATTTTGAACATAGTTACATGTTTTTATATATTAATATATATAGATTTACTTTTCATACATTAATGAAGTAATATTTGTTTGATAAATTATAATACCAAACCTTGCCATATATTAGTGCTGTCAATCGATTAATCGCATACAAAATAAGTTTTTGTTTACATAATATGTGTGTTTGTACTGTGTATATTTATTATGTATAATATAAACACACACATACAGTATATATTTTGAAAATATTTCCATGTCTATATTTATATTCATATAATTAATATTATAAATAAATATATTTAATATATAAACAAAATATTTTTCTGAAATATATAATGTGCATTTGTGTGTATGTTAAGGTCATAAAAAATATACAACCGCCCCCTTACATGTATTATGTAAACGAAAACTTTTATTTTGGATGCAATTAATCGAGATTAATTGTCGGCATGAAAAAGTAAAAGTAGGCATGAAAGTAAATTTCTTCCTATCCATTTTGTAAATGCATGTTTATTGATCATATTCGGTTTGTTTCGTCTATGTTTCTCTCTCTCTCTTTTTTTAATTAGCCTGTAATTTTTAATCAAAATATCTCTGGATCTTTTCTCTGGTGACATAAGCATGACTTCTCCAATTGCTTTCTTCTCTTAAAATGCTGTATCTTTCTTACAATCGACTCGCATCTCAAAATCCAGTCCACAACTGATGCACAAAACTAGATTTTATTCTGATAATCAATTTTAATGTACGTCACAGTACAGAATTAAAGATCTGTTACTTCCGTTCATTGCGACTTAATGCCGGCAAAACAAAAATACATGGACCAAAATTGCAATGAGTCCCCTATATGTATTTTTTGTTTTGGTGGCTCAAAGTCAAGAATGTGTCGTCACAGTTCCGAAACGAAAGAAAATCTAACTTTTGGCTTTGTAGATGATCTGAAGCTACATTATGAGGTAAAAATAGTAAGACGACGTGTGATTTAAGACAGATGTTTTCTTTAGTAACCGCTTGTGTCTTTGATTTTGATTTGATTAGCTCACATCGTTTAATGACCTCCGGGCAGATCATACTATCGCTCTTACGTTGTAATTCAAACCATGTATTTTACGTTGCAATTAATAAAAAGATGACGAGCCAACTGTTTTATTTGCATGCCAAAGGCAATTTTATTCTTGCATTTGGCGAGTGTTTTTTGTGGTTTCTGTGATCATCTCTGTGTATGTGCATCGAGAATATCACCTCAGTCATCCCACGTTTTTCATGAAATGTGATGCATGAGCGTTTAAGTGCCTCACAAAGTGTTTATCAGCCAAATGCATTCGGTGTGTGCATGCAGGCCTCTCCAGTTTATTGCTCAGATGTTGCTTTTTCATCATCCAGACACAAGGGAGTCCATTTTTGACATGCACACGTTCATAAGATCTCTGACCTTTGATTGCATACAGTTTGAGAATGCATTTAATTTCATCGCCTCTAAGAGAAACAATTGCAATTTCAAAGAGACCTCATTCATGCATTTTCTCGCGATCACGCTGCAGAAAGGTTCGGCTCTGTGTATCTGTGTGCATGCACTTTTTTTTTGCGTGTGTGTCCATGCATCTGTGTTGCATGTGTGTGTCTCAGTCCAGGAATGTCGCAGCGAGTCTATGATGGCAAACACACACCACATTCTGAATCAAACCAATCCCTCGTCATTACCGTCTTGTCTCAAATCTCTCTCGCTCACACACTGCACTATAAATACCTTTGCCTCCCCCCAAATTTGTTTTCCTGGTCTTTTTTTTTCCATCTCTCGACGCAAGAAAATGTTTGCAACATCTTCCAGGCTTTCTGATGTGGCTCTGTATTTTGTACATTCACGCAGACCGCACAATAGCGGTCGGTGGATATTAAAACATTCTCAGGGCCCGGCGCGAGAGGGCCGTTTTGAAGTTTTAATGGTGGGGTGGGGGCTAAATAAAGCTCCTCTTTGAGCTGGATAATGTGAGAGTCGGCTAGCTTCACATCAGTTGTGACATTCGCTGAGAAATTAGTGTTGGTGTTTCACAAATATGCCCGCTATCCTGCCCCGGGTTTTACAAACTCCGAAAGCATTTCTACCTCGAGTCATTAAAGAATCCGCAATCTAGCAGCTTGTGTTGTTTAATGCTCAAACCACTGGCACTGAGAAGAAGAACATCATATGACTCGTGTGTGTGATCTTTGCAGGGCAGGTTTCTGTGTTCCTCGTGTTCAGCATCGACTGAGCGCCACCTTGTGTAAATGTTTGGATCTGCAAGAGACCAGATCAGATTCTACAGCACACAGAAGTGTTTTTAATTAAGCAAAACTGTTACTTGCTGAATTAAATTCATACCATCCTACAGAGGATTAAACTCAGTGGAAAACTACAAAGAATAAGCAAATAATTAGAACGAGTAATAAAAAAAATAATTAAAAAAACAATTGTATGGATGTATACAGTGCTGTTCAAAAGTTTAATGTCAGTAATTTAAAAGAAAGAAATTAATACTTTTATTCATCCAGGATGCATTAAATTGATCAAAATTGAAAGTAAGTCATTTATAATGTCCTAAAGAATTTCTATTCCAATAGCGGTTCTTTTGAACTTGTTCAGCTGTGAATCCTGAAATATTGTGCAGCACAACTTTTCAACAGTAATAATACTAAATCAGCATATAAAATGTTTCTGAGATCCTTGCCACTGAAGACTGAGTAATGAGCTGAAAATCAGCGCGTATCACAGAAATACTACAGTTTAACTGATATTCATGTAGAACAAAGATATTTACAAATTGTAATAATATTTATAACAAAAAAAAACAAGAAAAAAAGTATATATATATATAGATCCAAGTGCGCGGTGACATTCCAGGCACCGCAAAAAAAGACCCCCTCTGTTACACACTAGATCACCGGGGGGAAAAAAAAATGTGTGTAGATATATATATATCACAGTCCACATTCATTTGATTTTATTTCATTTGCGTGTAATGAGAATCTAAAGGAAAGGCTAAAAACACGCCAATTAAAAAAAAAAAAAAAAAACCGGAAGGAACGGGTTTGTGTGTGATTGCTGATCCTCTCGCCAAAAAAAGAGAAAGAAAAGTGGAAAAAAAGAACTAAATAAAATGAAATTGAGTGGGTTGGAAAAATGGGAAGTTTAAAAAGGCAAACGGAGTTTTTAAGAGGAATCTTTGTTGGTGTCACGGAGACTGTGTGTGTGTGTGTGTTCCGTAAGTCCAAGCAAGAAAGGCTCGTGGCCGTGTGTGTATTGATGTGTGTGTGATGTGGGTGTCGGGGGGAAGGGACCTGTGTGGGGCGTCAGAGGGACCGAACAGCCAGGGAGTCCTTTTTTCCCTCCTCCAGTCCATCCAATCGCATTGTGTGTGTGTGTGTGCGCGTGTGAGAGAGTGTGTTACACAGATATTCACACCTCAGTGATGCATCACTGCTCATATACAGTAAATCAGTGCCAAATAACTTCATAATCAATCATATTTCCTCTCTCGTCATCGCTCTGCCATCAACCACAGACATTTATGTGTTTTAAGGAAGGCCCAGTTTTGTCTCTCTGGTTTGGCAGCGATTAAAAAAAAAGTGCTTTTCCGATCCGATCCATGCTCAAACCCGCTGGAAAGACAAATCACAAGATCTCAATTGTTTCTCCTAAACTTTAGATGTTCAGAAGTTTCTTCTGTGAAAAACACCCAGTAATCTCACATCCCAGCGAATAGAAATCTCTTCAGAAATGTGTTGTGAAAATGTTATTTTTTTAAATGTTCAAAACGTCCAACGTTTAAACTTTTTTCTGAGCTCTGTGAACATTCCATTTGCAAACATTATGGGAACGCTACTTTTAAACGTTCTCAGAATGTTCTGAAACAAGTTTAAAAACATTAGAGGAGCGTCCAACTAAACATTTCGGGAAAACATTCCATAAGCAATGAATAAACAATGTCTTTGAAATGTCTTCAAAACTTTGAACAAACATTCTACTAATGTTACAGGAAGAACGTTTGTTTATACGCTCCGAGAACGTTCCCTGTTATCTGGGATATTAAGATGCAAAAAGATCTTATGAACTTTTCTCATCAAATATCTACAGTGTATCTTACTGTACAACTCATACTAGTTCTATTCCTCCTGAGGAATTCTATTAGAAACACTAATGCAAGCTGCATTGAGTTCATGTCCGATCATCCGTGTGTTTGATGTTGCAGCGCTGCTCTGTGATGTAATCGGATTCATCACTGACTTCCTTTCTCACGACTCGACTTCCTGCCGTCAGATCCCTGGACTTATCAAATCTGACCATCTCCATTATCACATCACACACACTCACTCCTGACCGCAGAGCTGGAGATGTGTGACGTGTGATGTGTGCAGGAGAAACAGCAACACAGATCTGCTCGAATTCTCTTCTTATAACCAGACTTTCCCGTTAAAAGTGTTGGCTCAATGTTTCGAATTGTTCCGCTTTACTTAAAATGTCCTCACCAGTCAAAAATGTCCTTGTTAATACAGTGAAGCCTGTAGAAGAGCTGGGGTTCACTGTTGTAAAGGTGCAGGAATCATGTTTTGTTTTTTTGTCACTCGGTTTTGTGTGAGCATTAACTGTTGCAATTACTAACTGTTTGCTTATATCAACGCAAAATCTAACTATATTATCATCCAGCTCTATTCTGCTAAATGCAACTATAAGGCATGAATATAGTAAGATATTATAAACATTGACATCATTATTTTCTGTAAAGCTGCTTTGACACCTATAAATATAATATCCAATTATAGGATATAACAAATATAATTTGACTTCATATGAAACCATGGTATTTTGTGATAGATCCTCACTTTCATAAAGCAAACTCATAGTAGTGTGTGTGAGGTAGAGATAGAGAGAGAGAGAGAGAGAGAGAGAGAGAGAGAGAAGAGAGAGAGAGAGAGAGAGAGAGAGAGAGATAAAAAGAGAGACAAGCAAGAGAGTGTTGGTGTGTGTGTGGCGCGGTTTTTGTGACAAAATGATACATACATGTGTATAAATACACAGGTATTACAGGTATCCATGAGGACGGGTGACTTTTCAGGACATTTTACCACCCCCTCCCCCTTTGTCAAAACACTTATAATCACACAGACTGGAGTGTATGAAAATCTGAAATAGCCACAAAGTCTCCTGTGAGGGGTAGTTTTAGGGGTAGGATTGGTAAAGGGCAATAGAATATACAGTCTGTCCAGTATAAAAATCATTACGCCTATGGAGAGTCCCCACTTTTCACAGCAACACAGCCTTTGTTGTGTGTGTGTTGTGTGTGTGTACATTGAGCATGGCAGTTCGCTACCACAAGACGCAAACAGGCAAACAGACTTCACTCAGCAAAGATACACTGTTTACAGCCCCGTCAGTCCATCACGACACATTGCACACAAACAAAACTCTCTACGGGTGTATGCACTTGTGTGTTTACCGAAGGTGTGTGTGTGTGTGTGTGTGTGTGTGAACATTTAAAGCAGCCAGTGCTGCATAGGTGTGTTTATCCCTATTCTGACAAGCAAACAACAACATCAACACTGCAGATGCATCAGTTAGGTGAGTATCAGTGCTTCATCCTGCGTTAAAGCATGGCACAATTCAACAGTTTACTTCACAAAACGTCATCTAACTTCAAACCCACAGGAAAATGTTATCACTTCGAGCACTTTTAAAGCTCAGGAGACTGAATGGACTTAGTCTCAAATGTTTCTCCTACAACTCATCAAGAGAAATAGAAAATAGAAAGAAATACAGCTTCCATTTGCTCTCCATTCAATATCTGAGGTCTTTTGAGTTGAAATGCGTTGTTTTTCTGCCTCAATTCCCAAATGCCAAAGCAATTTAATGCTGCAGGACAACTGATGTGTTTCTGTTTTTTTATAAGATGCTGGACTTAATGTGACCGAAGCTGAACATCTGAGTCACAGCAGCGGCCACACACAGACGTGACCCGAGGAAACGCATGTAAACCGCAGCCTCACGCACACGCTTACACGCTTATCATGTACAAGAGACATTAACATGAGCGTGTTTCCCACTATGCGAACTGTGCTGAGAAATGCCAACTTTCCCTGCTTCATTAAGCGCATAGCGGATGATGATTGGATACTCAGCTAATGAAAATATGTTCTAATGTTCCCATATAATTTATGAAAATGTTTTAAGTGTTCGGAATGTCAAAATTAACAGGTTTTTTATTAAGTTCAAAAAATGTTTTTTTGTGGTCGGTTATGCGAATGTTAAGGGAACATCCATTTTGTAGGTTTTGCACATCATTATGGGATGTTACTTTTGATTGTTCTCTAAAATTCTGAACACACAGAAACATTTAAAAAAAAAAACTTAGACAACACGTCCACGAAAATGTTTCAAAGAAACCGTGTTTTTGTGCGACAAAATGTTTAGAGATAACTCTAAATGAACATTCTATTAAAATTACTAGAACTTTACTTATCATAATGTGGAGAGCGTTCTGAGAACGGTATACACCGTACAACAGACAGCTGAGAATTAATATGAAAATTATATAAACGTTTTGCTTCCAAACAAGATATAATGAAATGATTTTCACTTTAAGTGCGCTTTAATTTTTTTATATAACATACAAAGCATAAAACTTTAAAAAAAGAATGCATTTTGCATTTAATATTGTTGACTTTTTGATTAATTGCTTTGGTTTGCTTTGTATAACAGCATCGACTAAATTCATAAATGCAATCACATTTTCAGCAGAAATAACCATATTGTGCTATGTACAGTTATACAGCAATAAAATTACTTATATTTTGATCTTAATTTAGTCAGCAATCATGCAATGAAACATCTTCTGAAACACTTTTAGTGTCTCAATCTCTAAATCTTTAAAATGCAATGCATTTTTTATCAAATTTTCAGCAGAAATAACTATATTGTGATATACACAGTTACACAGCATTAAAATTACATAATTAGTCAGCAATCTTCTAAATGCCACTTTTACTGTCCCAATCTCTAAAAGTTTAAAATAGAACACATTTTTAAAAACATTTTAGCAGAAATAACTAAACTAAAAGGACTTTTGGTCCTAATTTATTTTGTCAGCTATCTTCAGAGACACTTTTATTGTTTTAGCCACTAAAAGTTTAAAATAGAACGCAATTTTAATGACATTCCCAGCAGAAATAACTATATTGTGATGCATACAGTTGTACAGTGTTATAATTTGGTCCTAATTAATTTAGTCAGCGATCTCACAGTGGAACACACACACACACACACACAAAACACACATCTACTTGGCGTCCAACTTAAAACGTCCCAATCCTTTGGCTTCTGTTATTTCTCTCGTTCTCTCTACCTGGCTGTGTATGACGCCCAGCTCTCTCGTTGGGGAGCGCCACTAAATAACTGGAGCTGGACGCCTCGTGTCTACGCTTCAGATCTTTGTGCTTTCTGGGCCAGTTCTCTTTGTTGTCAAACTGGAAGCAAACTTTTTCTTAGTCTCTCTCTCTTCTCGTCTGTCGTTTCTCGCATCTGCACATGTGACAAGACTGTGCCAGAGAAACCCACACACACACACACACACACAAAACCCCCCCCCCCACACACACAACACACGAAGCAGAATCACACAGCTGGACCCAGCTGCCTACAAAGGCGGGGGTTTGGAAATCAATGAAGGCGAATGAAGAAAAAGGGAAAAGAGTTTAAATAAATTGGCACTTGAAAAAAGAAAACGCAAAGAGGCAATAAGAGAGAAAGAGAGAGAAAACACGCGCAGAGAGACAATAGGCAAGGAAATGAGCTGTAACTGCAGCACTACGTCAAAACCGAAGGTCAAAGACCAGCCATAATCGCAGATAACAAAGATGCGACGTTTCAGATCGGATGACATCTTGCATTAAGATGTCTGAAAACTGATATCATCCAATCACAAACTTGGCTGGAGTTGTGACAAACGAGCGGGTTTTATAACGCAGCACATCACTATACCCGTATTCCTCCGTAGAGAAGACATTCCTCTCGCTACTGAGGATGATGCTGTCCAACTGAACAACATCTGCGGCTCTCATGCTCGTTTTGCAAAGCGTTTTCTGTAGCTGGTCAGATGAAAGCGCTCGGTCTTCTTGAGTGACACCGGCAAAACACTAAACAAAAGAACGGAAAATGTTTTGCTTCATGTTTTAGGACGGATGCAATCGCCCAGCTAACAAGCATATGCTCAAAGAACATTTTGCTCACATTATAAAAACTTTGTTAACTCTTTTAAAAAAACTTTTCTTGATCATGTGAACATTCCATTGTAGCTTTTTACAACATTGTATCACTTTATAACATTATGAGAATGTTACGTTTGAATGATCTGAACATTCTGAAACAAATAGTAACATTTGGACAAGGAGTAGGTGAAGTCCACCTGAAAGTTGCAGAAAAACGTTCCATGAACGATGATAAACAACTGTTTTGTTGCGAACGCTTTGAGAACAAGTAAAAAGCAGATAATCTGAAAAAACATTATATTGAGTTACTGAAGCAACATTTGTTCATAACTTTGAGAGTTCGTTAGTCACAGGTACACACACTACACACACACAGGTTGTTTTGTGAAAAGGGGGACATCCCATGGCGTTATTGGTTTTTCAGATTTTCAATACCCACTCCATTCTGTGTTGATTTATAAGAGTTTTGAACAAAGGGGGAGGGGGGGGGGGGGACGGGGGACAGTGGGACATTGGGTAATGTCCTCATAAGTCACTTTCTCCTTGTAATACCTATGTTATACCTTTGCCATTATACACATTTATGTCCTCATTTGTCACACACACACACACACACACTCATACACACACACAGGTTTGTTTTTTGTGAATTGTGGGGACATTCCATAGGTGTAATGTTTTTTTATACTGTACAAACTGTATGTGTTATTGCCCTACACCAACCGTACCCTAAACCTACCCCTCAAAGGAAACTTTGTGCATTTTTAGATTTAAAAAAAAAACTCATTCTGAATGATTTATAAGCGTTTTGAAAAATGGGGACACTGAAAAGGTCCTCATAAATCACCCTCTCCTTGTAATACCCGTCATACCCATGTCATTATACAAATTTGTGTCCTCATATGTCACAAAACGCTGCGCGCACACACAACGTGAACATACTGATGATCATTAAACTGAATCTGCACTGCTTAACACTTAATAGTTGAAAAATGTGCTGTTGAGCCATGAAACAAGCAATGAACGCGTCAGAGAACTCTCACGGTGTTTGTTGCGATTGTGTGTTTTCTCATCACAATCATCTGTTATGCATATGCACACACACTTATTTTTGTTAAAGAACAGAGAGGGAGACACAATGTAAGGCTGCATTACAACATTTTGCATGTCATTGCTCAGTGTATCGTGTCTTTCTACAGTGACCAACCACTATGGACTCTTAAGTCACACTTCAAACATGTAAATGTCATTGCATTCGATTTTAAAGCAAGTGTTATTTATTGAAAACCTTACACACCTTACAAATAAAACATTTGAACTGCTAAATCAACAGATATGTTGAAGATGAAGCCAGGCAGTATTGTGGATGCCTCTGATGGACAGCTGTGTGAACTTAAGGAAACTAGTCTGCGTCTTAAGAAATAGTCTGACCACTTACTTTTCCAATTTGTATGTGACTTAAAATGTCCAGTCTTAAAAAAAAAAAAGAATTACTTGCAAGATTAGTCTATACTCTTAAGAATAAAGGTTCCTAAGGGGGTTTCTGCAGCAATCCCATAAAAGAACAATGTTTGGTTCCCCAAAAGATCCTAAAAGAACCCGTTTTTCTTAGTGCAAAGAACATTCTAATAATCTAAAGAACCTTTTTTTCCACTACAAAGAAACTTTTGTACAATGGAAAAGCTCCATGGAGCCAATAAAGAGTATTTATTTTTAAGAGTGCAACCAGTCGCTGACTTGGTACATCAATTAAAAACAGCTGATTCAAACACGTTACGACTCAAACGTAGAGAAAAGTGATGCTACAGCAGCATCTGACTGATAAGATGACGCTTTGATCAGCACATTTAAATGACTTATTTGCACGGATCCTCTTGTAAACTGACCATTGGTGGAATACAATGGCAGCTGGCAACTCCAAACCATCCTATTTTATGCTACTTTCGAGCATCAGCGACTAATAGAGGAATTAAGGAAGCAAGTTTATTATTGTTGGGTCACGTCTCGCATCTATATATATATGAACACAGTGTGTTTGTGTGTGAGGTGACACAGAGGGCTTCTGCCCGTTAGCTCTGGCCATCACACACGGGTGCGAGGTCGACAAAAACGACACTTTTGTCGCATCCAAAAGAGCAAGCTCTCGAACCACACATGCATGCACTCAAATACACACCGTCCTGCATGCATGTCAAACAAATCACCTTCAATCATGTATAAGGATCACTCAGATGCTCCAGCAAAGCACTTACACACTTCTTCTAAACCACTAACGTATCAGATCTCTGGAACGAGCCATAAGCGCCGGGAACGATTGTCTCGGCTTTGAGCTCGTCTTGCGTTCATGGGTACATCTACACACAATATATTAACAAACGTGAAATGTGAAACTAATTAGTTTGTTGAGTGTGACCTTTGTGGGGTGTACGTATAAAAAGTGAATATTTGAGACCATGAGAAGATGCTCAGAGCTTGAGATGGAACTCTTTTAGGCCCAACAGAGCAACTTTTTTTTTTTCTTCAAATAAACCAAAGGTATTCAGTTCATTTAGTCTTACTGACTGAGAAGTTAAAAAAAGGTCCCATTACTAAAATGCAAATACAAAATAATAGAGATGGGCTGCAGGGCTTTTGGATTTGAAGTTAAATTTAAATGCAACTGCAATTTAAATTAAACGAGTGTTTTAATTATCGAATGCAATTTTACAACAAAAACACTTTACAACAATCAGAACTGCAGTGGATTTCAGAAAAAAATAGCATAAGCCTAAATAAACAGTGAGTGTAGATTTGATTGTTTTTACAAAATTATATAATTGCATTTATTATTATTATAATGCATAAGTTGCTCAAGTTAACAATCATTATAGCCAGTCACATTATTTTTTAAAGCCAGCTGTAATCTTCTTTATAGTGTGATGACCGATGGGGGGTTAGTTCTTAGCTGGGCTTTGGCCAGCCTATAGGAACCTTTTGCAGCATGTTCTCTATGATTGACAATGTATGGATTAATTAAACTCACCGGGAGGACATTTAAGGGGAGAACAGGTGAGAGGAGGGAGGTGTTTGTGGGCGCTCAGGAATAAGATGGGGATGCTTGGGTGTTGACTCGAGACCATTAGGGTGTCCGGCAACGAGTAGTGAAGATAAATGGATGGGAATTTGTGTAGTTAGAAATGTTGGGGAGGGTGTAGGAGCGCTTAACATATGTTATAAGTAAAGAGGACTCATCAGTATTACAGATATTGTGATTCCCAAGGAGAAGTGTGCCGTGTACCAAAGACTAATTACTGCCAGTGACGTTGTGATTAATTGCCGTAACTGCGGAGACGATAATAAAGCAAAAAGGAGCGCGTGCTTGCTTTGAAGATACGGCTCGGCACCCCCCCCCCCCCCCCCCCCCCCCCCCCCCCCCCCCCCCACCCCCCCCTCGGGCTATCCTTTCACCAGACCCGGGGTGGGGTCTTGTGTCCGGGAAACGGGGAAGTGTTTTACATTTTAAGTCTCTTTATGTGTTGTGTGTATGTGTGAGTGTGTATGGTAGTTGTGAGTTTTAAAGTTGATATGAACATGATTACTCCGTCTCCGTGTACGGGACTGGGGAGGCGCTGATCTTTTCACCTGTTAAACTGATTGTGTGACCACGATTTCTAGTGTGCCGTGGGGGGCTGGGAATAACCATTAGAGTGCAGTGTAGTGCAGTGTTGAAGTTTCACTTGTGTAGCGCCGTTTGTCCTAGTGTAGGTGTACGGAGTGAAATGTTCGTTGGACTTATTTAAATGTCTCTTTACATAACGGTTATATTTTTCTATGTATAATTGTCAAATAAAGTGATAAGTTTCTATAAAATCCTAGTGTTGTGATATACCCTCTGGCCTCCATAAATTTGATCAAACCTCTTTAAGATAAAAGCGAGGTTTATTACACTGGTGGCAGCGGTGGGATAAAAATAATAAATAAAACGATGGAGGAAGAGGGCATGTCTGTGTCACAATCAGAAGCAAATGCGTCCGTTTCAAGTGGCGTTATGATAGCTGTTAACTCTAATGCAATTCCAGTTTCTCGCCCTCTTTTCATGCCAGAAACGTTTACTGGGGTAGGACGGGAATGGTCGGATTGGTCTGAGCAATTCGAGATGGCAGCACAAGTAAATGGATGGGATAATGAGCTTAAGTTAAAGTTTATGTCTTTATTATTTTCTGGTCGAGCCAGAGATATTTATGGTGGACTTCCTTATGAAGCAAAGAATAATTATGCCCTTTTAAAAGATGCAATGGGTAAGTGTTTAGAGCCTTGTGAGAGTGCAGACTGGAATCGGGTGAGTTTTTCCTCCCGACATCGGCTCCCTAACGAGACCGCTCGTGAGTTTGGTAATGCATTAAGACGCTTGATTTATAAAGCCTACCCTTCTGCTGATACTGCTACGCAAGATTTATTGGCTCGTGATCACTTCGTTGCGCATGTAGGTAGTGGCGATATGCGTATACATTTGCGCAGTGCGAAATCTACCACTTTAGAAAGTGCCATTAATTTAGCATCTGAATTGGAGCTTATTCGGAATTTGGAACATGCATATTGCTCAGATTCTAAAGTCCGTGGTTTGAGTGCTCAGAATTCGTCGGATAATAAGGTTGAAGTTTTACTGGGCATAGTGGAGGAATTGCGTCAAGAAGTTAAGGCTTTACAAGTTACTGTAAAGGATATGCAGGTGAAGTATGTGCCAGCTCCTGTACGTACCACTCCTGTGACAAGTCCATCTGAGCCATCGGTCCGTTTTCGGACCGAAGCATGTTGGGAATGTGGTTGTACTAGACACTTACGTAGGAATTGCCCTTATTTGCAGGGAAACTAGAGGGGGCGGGCACAACAGGCCAAATGCCTGCCCCCGTGTCTGTGTCTGATAAATTGGCCTCAGTTTCTACAACCGGTGCTGGAGTTTTTCTGACAGGTAAAGTAGGTGGGTGTGAAACGCGTTTATTGATTGACACTGGCGCACAGATTTCTATTGTACCCAAGCAGTTTTGGTTAAATGTAACTAATGGGGGGTCCAGTTTAGATGGATATCAGGGTAGAGTAGCCGTGGCGAATGGTGGGGAAATGTCAATTTTGGGTCGTTGGCAGACTGTATGCCAGTTTGATTCCTTGGCTGTGATTGTTGAGTTTTTGGTGGCTGATGTTACCCCCCAAGAATTACTGTTGGGTACAGATTTTCTTTCTAAATTTGGGGCAGTTATTGATTTGGGTGAAAAATGCTGCCGGTTAATGGGTAAGAAGCTCCCCCTGTTTAGTGAAGATGGTAGTGTACAACCTAAGGTAGTTCGGGTGCAGGCAGATATTATGATTCCCCCTCGTACTGAAGCTATTGTACCTGGTAAAGTGGAAGGACTTCTTCCACAACATTACGAGGGTATGCTGGAGCCTTTTTCTATCATGCTTCCAACATGTGACGTTTTGGTGGCTCGAGTGGTTTGTAAGGTGGAGGAAGGGGTGGTGCCAGTGCGAGTTATCAATGTGTCCGAAGATAATTGTGTTCTAAAGCAAAACATGAAGATTGGTACTTTTTTCCCTGATGTGGAGGTAGGGGATAGTGTGTTGACGACCGAAGTGAATGAGCCAGTTTCCTCTCCTTTGACTGTGGACTATTTAGTGTCACATTTTGGGTTGAAGGAACGGGGGTTTGATTCTAGACAGATGCGGGCGATTGAGGAGTTATTACATCGTAATGCGTCGGTGTTTAGTAAAGGGGATACGGATTTGGGGAGAACTCATCTTGCTTTGCATAAGATAGATACTGGCTCTGCACAGCCTGTTAAATTGCCCCCTCGTCGGGTACCGTTGCACCTCCAGCAGGAGGTTGCTGAGCAGATAAAAGAGATGAAAGAAAATGGCATAATTCGTCCATCATGTAGTCCGTGGGCAGCACCTGTAGTTTTGGTTAAAAAAAAAGATGGTAGTCTGCGTTTTTGCATAGATTATCGTAAACTAAATGACGCTACAAAGAAGGATGCATATCCTCTTCCTAGGATTGATGATGCTCTTGATAGTTTAACACATGCCTGTTGGTTCTCCACTTTAGACCTAGTGAGTGGCTACTGGCAGGTGGAGGTTGACCCGCAGGACAGACCTAAGACTGCATTCATTACTCGCCAGGGCTTATTTGAATTTAATGTTTTAAGTTTTGGGTTATGCAACTCTCCAAGTACTTTTCAACGTCTGATGGATGTTGTTTTGGCTGATCTGCAGTGGACCACTTGCTTGGTGTACCTTGACGATATAATTGTTTTTGGGCGTACCTTTCAAGAGCATCTTCAGAGATTGGATGAGGTCCTGGTTAAACTTCGTCATGCTAATCTTAAGGTTAAACCGTCTAAGTGTACCCTTTTTGCCTCACAGGTGCAATACCTGGGCCATGTTATCTCTACTGAGGGAGTGATGGCAGATCCATCTAAGGTAGAAGTAGTACGTGCTTGGCCTACACCTAAAACGCAGACTGAGGTGAGGAGTTTTGTAGGTTTAGCCTCTTATTATAGAAGATTTATTAAAGGGTTTGCTGAGATGGCTCGTCCTCTTCATCAGCTCACCGAAAAGGGAAAAAGATTTTGTTGGGGGGAACAGTGTCAGGAGGCCTTTCAGCAATTAAAAGCAAGTCTGACTGTTGCTCCTGTGTTGGCCTATCCAGATCCTAAAAAGTCATTCATTTTAGACACTGATGCCAGTGATGTAGGAATTGGGGCTGTATTGTCTCAAGAGGATGGGGGTTTGGAGCGGGTGGTGGCATATGCTAGTAGAGCTTTGACGAAACAAGAAAGGAAGTATGCCACTACAAAGAAAGAGCTTCTTAGTGTGGTAACTTTTACAAAGCACTTTAGACATTACTTGCTCGGGAGGGAGTTTTTGCTGAGAACTGATCATAGTTCATTGCGTTGGCTGCATAATTTCAGTGGGTTGGAGGGGCAGTTGGCTCGCTGGGTGGAGCAACTGGCCAACTTCCAATATACAATAATTCATAGGCCGGGGAAGCAGCATGCCAATGCTGATGCCCTCTCAAGGCTTCCAGGATCTGGGGGTGGAGGCATTAGGGAGGGAGGTGATGATTTCTCTCAGGTTAAGGCGCAAGTGACCGTAGTTCGAGCAGTGAGTGAGACTGAAATAATGGGGGGTCTCAGAAAAGACACTCTGCGGCCTCACCACTCAGCAGCCATGCCAGCCTCGCGTTCTATCCGGTGAAGTGACGGCATACCACCCGCACGCCGACCCAAACATACTTCAGCTGCCTGCTGTTCAGTCAAATAAAATAGCCCCTTTGGGGGTGATACGCCCGAGGGACTGAGAAGATCAAACCTCCCCGTCTGCTCTGTTTACCATGTTATTCTGCCTGACATGGATGAAATCTGAGTGGGAATAATTGCAGTCAGTGAGATTTTTCGTCTTCTGTCCCAGGTGGTGCACGATCTCAGCACCGAATGGTCGACGGCATCTGCAGTACACCGGTGAGTCTTGGTACTCCGTATGGTATATGTGACTGTCTGGATTCAAGGGGTGTGAGTCAACCGGCAGCGCAGACCTACACACTGGTGGTCGATCAATTTAGGCTTCCATGACAGATGATGTTTACAAGATATAGGTGAAGGTATCGTTGTATGTCACCTCAGGTCTGGGATGGTTACGGCGACTGTAAGAAAATGCGTGTAGCGGAGTGTCAGTGATGGTGATCATGCTACAGTGTTTTATATGGAAAGGCTCCTGGCATCCCTCTTCAGATGTTCTTTGTATCCCGCCAAGATGGAGTCGTGTGGCGGCGTAGACATCCTGGGTCCATACCAGCGAGACCTTTACACATAACAATATATAGTTATCTATTTGGTCTATTGGCGGACTAGTGTTTTCCCATTAACTCTGGACTGAAAGCATCCCATCTGCCAGCAATCAAAAGCCCATCTATGCTTAGCCAGTGTGTCGGTGAGGAGTGGGTGTGTCGGTGATGGCGGGCCCTCGGAGTTACATTCTGACCTCAGTGTGTGTATGAAATACTCTCCTCGAGGTCTGCTATTTAAAGATGTTGTGTAATATTGTGCCATTGATTAAATGACAAGCCTTCGACTTCTCGCCCTATCTTGACTCCGTCTGATCGCGCGTTAAACGCGAACTGGTGATTAAATAGCTACTCTATTGCCCAATACACTGCTCTCATTGTAGTGGTTACTGTATGAGACTTGGTGATACCTGTGCGCTTTAGGCTGCCGCCATCCGTGTCGCTGGCCAACTTGGTGGAGTGTGTACGTCTGGTGACAGGCCAAGGTATCTCGGGTATGAGCAACCGCTAGTATAGGGGGGCGGGCTGTTCTATTTCTCCGTTACACTGTCTCTCGCGCAGGCAAATGCCTTATCATGCCGTACGATTTTTCACCGTTTGTCCGTTGGGTAGTCGCCCCTTCGGATTTCTCCTCCCTTTTCCCTATAATGCTATCCGCCTCTTCTTGCCTCCACCGCAATCTTTCATTTTGTGTATAAGAATATGTGATTTTGAATATTCGCTCCCCGGATTTTTTATAGCTTTTATCCTCACATATTAGTTGAATCTGCCATGTCAACAAACCCCCATCTGCATGTCTCTCTCCTACCCCCCTCACGTTATACTTGATCCCACATTCGCCCTGTCTCAGCAGAGCAAAACACGGTGCGACTTTCCGTTACTCCACGATTAGTTACCCACTGACTATGCGGACGCTGGTGAATTCGCTTTGTCGATTGAGTCACAGACAAACCAGCTTTCGCCCAATTCACGCGGGTGTGTGTGCCTCGAAGTCGGTCCCTCAGTGACCTTTACCAGGGCGCATATTTAATATCCCATTCATATTGCCACAACGTGTCTGATTTTGCTCTATAGAGTGCAGCTATGTCACATTGGGGGGTTTGCAGACCGTGTTGTGTATATTTTAACCGACTGCAAGCCTTATGTTGCTTGCAGTCTTTTTCGAATCCACAGTGTGGGGCAGGCTAACCAACACCGCGTCCCTGAGGATGGCAGCTAACGATATCCCCACGCCGGTCGTTCCTAATGCCGGCAAGAGGAAGAATACCGCCGCGATGTATGGGGCGGATCCTCACCACCTGTATGTTCCAGCACGGCCGTCCCGATAGGGAGCGCGGTTGTTGCATCCAGCTTATCTGTAAGAAACAGAGCATCAGGTCGCGTGGAGTGCGCTGTCTGGGTTGATGGATCCGAAAGTTACATCCTGTGTTGTGCTGTAGGAACGGATGCAGGTGGTCGGGCTGAGGCTCCTGACACAGCATGTTGAGACCGTGGGTGACATAGAGGATGCTTGTGTTAGATTGGCCCTCCCCTTCCCGGAGCACTACTGTTCCATACACGTTGATTCAGCCCAGCTCGTATCAATCGTGCAGCACCACACAGATTGCGCACTAGGTTAGTCCTAATCTCGAGGTGACTAGCAGGCAGAGCATCCGCGTCTATCCAGCAGGACAGAGGGTAAAGATAGCCTTCCCCTTTTTTGTGATCGAACGCCTAGAGCGTCGGAGTTCGTCTTTTAGTTGGGCTTTGGTCCCCGACGTCCGCCCCCTGACGCGCAAACTTTTTGCATTGCATGTTCTCGTCGATGTGACAAGATGCTAAGGGGGAACTCAGAGGCGGGACACTTAAGGAGTGGAGAACACGGTGTGCAAGAGACCCAGTAAGGGTTTGTGGGGCGATTCATAGGAACAGATGGGCAGATGCTTGGGGTGTTGCTAGAGCACCATTGACGCGCGTTTGTCCGGAATTTTAGACAGATACCGTTAGATAACTTTAGCGCTGGAATCACGCGCTATTGTTTGATCAGGTAGCCATAAGTTTACCCAACGTCCTTGTCCTCGTTTTAGTTAGTCATTGTGGTTTAGGTAGCGCACTTAGGTCCATATCGTTGTCTCAAGTATTACTCGTATGGGGATCATCCAATGTACTGGGTATGGCAGCCTCTTTTGTTTTTGTTTTTTTTTGATACCCCATAGTGAGGAAGTGTGCCGTTCTGTACCAAAATAAGACTAATTACTGAGCCAGGCCCGTGCTGATTAATTTGCCCGTCTTCCATGTAACTGGGAGACCTGAAATAAAGCGACAAAGGAGCGAGTGCTCTGCGTTGTGAAAGTAGGATCCGGCATACGAGGTCCTCCTGCATTAGGTCCCATCGAACCCCGGGGTGGGGTCTTGTGTCCTGGAAACGGGGGAAGTGTTTTACATTTTAAGTCTCTTTATGTGTTGTGTGTATGTGTGAGTGTGTATGTTAGTTGTGAGTTTTAAAGTTTATATGAACATGATTTCTCCGTGTACGGGACTGGGGAGGCGTTGATCTTTTCACCTGTTAAACTGATTGTGTGACCACGATTTCTAGTGTGCCGTGTGGGGCTGGGAATAACCACTAGAGTGCAGTGTTGATGTTTCACTTGTGTAGCGCCGTTTGTCCTAGTGTAGGTGTACGGAGTGAAATGTTCGTTGGATTTATTTAAATGTCTCTTTACATAACGGTTATATTTTTCTATGTATAATTGTCAAATAAAGTGATAATTTTCTATAAAATTCTAGTGTTGTGATATACCCTCTGGCCTCCATAAATTTGATCAAACCTCTTTAAGATAAAAGCGAGGTTCATTACAATAGCTTGCTATAATATTAAAGTAAGATAAACTCGCTGTTCTACTTATTTAAACGATTTATTTTTTATTTAGCCTATAAAGAACGCTTAATTTAATTGACAAATACAAATCCCCCCCCCCCCCCCCCCCCCCCCCGAAACGATTTTCTGTCCATCAGTTAGAAGACACGAGGATGTGAGGAAGTGCAACACATAAAGTGCAGCTGAATGTTGTAAAAATCGATGAAAACGTGATGCTGAGGACTGCAGAAATGATGCAAAGCGGACCGCAAGTTCTGCAAACTTTAAAGCTGACAGTCAAAGCAAGAAAAAAAGTAATGTAGGCTACTAATGCATTAAAGTAAAGTAATATAATATTCGTGGAATAATAGTTTAGGAGGTGCTGATGTCTGGCTACGGTTGCAAACGTCGCTGATCTAGTTTTTCTAGCGCAGAAATCAACTTAGAAACTTCTCAAGGCAGCTCGATCGGTCAGTTCACCACTAACCTTGGTTTCTCCGCGGGTTCGCCTGTTTCCTCCGCTTTCCTCGGCTCCTCTCTGCCATGCCTCGGCTGTATTTGCCCGGTGAGCGCGCGGATAAACGAGCGAAGCGTCGCGATCAGCAGCGGCTCTGGTGATGTCATCGGAGGCAGGTCTGGTGTCAGCCCAAACTACAGCGAAGTGTCTAAGAAAGGAGAATTTGCGCACTTAAAAGTGTGTGATTTCCTAAGGAGGGGTTGCTTTTTTATTAAAGATTTTATTTTGCTTATGCATGATTTTTTTTCTAGTCATAAACACCAGTTAGGTATAATGTAGCATATAGGCCATACTTAATAAACGCGTAGCAATAATATTACGCATGCATTTTATTGCTCCTAATAGGATATAACTAGCTAGCGTGCGTGCGAATAACTTGATCAAATTAAATACATGCATGTAGCTGAATGAAAATGCGATGCTCGTGCTGAGGACTGCAGCAATGATGCACAGCGCACCGCAAGTTCCTTTGGCTTGCTTAATTAGTTGGGGACGCTTGACTGATTGCACAGATTGGAAGACAGCTGGGCTGGATGATGATGATGGCATCGCTGAATCATCATGACTTGAGCTGGGGAAACGACTCTTTGTTATTGTCCTCTTGCATTATTGATCAACTATTTTCATGTTGACACTGTAAAGCTGTATAAAGCGCTTGGCTGTATGCTTGTTTTTGTATTTATGAAGCGCCAGACGTTAATAGCCAACTCAAATTTTAGGTTTGCAATTCTATTTTTGATCGCACTACACGTAATGCATTACCTTTTAAAAATATTGGTTGAACGGTGTTTTAATGCGCAGGTAGCCTACGCGTTTCATTGGGAGCGAATCGCACCTGTTCCCGGCCGTTCCTCTCCTGTTGATCGCTGTAGGAAGTATTGTATTGTCACCTCTTTTGTGCGAGTAATTGAACGGTGATCTGTTTAGCAACTGAAAAAGAAAAACACCAGAAGAACTCCAACACACCGTTCCTGGACCCCTACCTTGGCATTCACACGCATAAACGCGCAGTGTCATGATAATGCCGCGCAATAGGGTGGACCTTGATCCCTTTTTCTGCTTTAAATGATGTTAATAGTTAAGTAATTCTGTTTTCTATTTAATGACAATCTTACTCTTGTTAATTATTATTAATATTAATATCATTTTGTTGTTTTGCAACAGCAGCAGGCTAATACACATTGATCTGAAATAACACGCCAGATATATTATAATATTTTCTGCTCTTTGAAAACTATCGATTATATTCACGTTGTCTTGATTATGTCTTGTCTCGCGCCAGACAAAAAAAAAGCGAGGGGAAAATATAACTTTATCTTAATTGTTGTTTTTACAACAGCAGGCGGATTTCTCCGTTTTGTCTGGAAAAAGCATCTTACATGCATTACAAGAAAACCCACAACACTAAATATTACCACAGGATGACCGAGATTTAAAAGAAACATGGTTTGGATAGTTTACTTGGATATTTTGCTTTGCAGAAGCGTCGTGAATTACGTGGCAAGACTTATCCGTGATCTTTTATATCAGGTTTTTGCAGTTATTTTAACGTGTTGTGTATACAACTTTACAAAAATGCTTTACAGTGCTATCAAAATGTAACACTAACCTACAGTACTTTAATTTCCATCGAGAGACATAATGATTAGCTACCATATTCATGTACAATGTTTTTTTTTACACAGTACAATAGGCTACTTCAAACTTAATGCATTATAATGGTACTTTTTTTTTATAGCGAATCCTGTGCATTTTAAAGGAGTTAGGATGCCAGCTGTTTGTTTATACAACCTCACAAAAATACTGCGTTGGTACCACAGTAGTGCTTTAATTTCCATTGAGGAACAGAATGATTACCATATTGATGTTCCATGGTATTTACAAGGTACTAACAATGTATGAACCATGGTCATTTTTAGTAGTGAATCCTGTGCATTTAAAAGGCAAAATGCTAAGCTTGTGTTTGCTGTTTCTAATGGACATTTGTCTTTTCAGGGGCATAAAATAGAGAGTTTCAGGTGGAGAAAGCCAAAGAAAAGGAGAAGGGATGAGAGGTCACAGTCCTTTTGTCCATGAGAGGAAAGGAGATGGAATGGGTCATAAACCTACACCCTGCTGTGGATCTTGGATGAGAGGAGTAAAGGTGGACACAAAGAAAAGCCTCATTCACCTCTTCACCTCTGCCCCTGCAGATGATAGCAAGAAAGTGTTTTTACATGAACGTTATAAACGAGGTACCGTTGTCTTTTTAGGTGCAGACACAGAGTGCAGTTTGCTGTGTGCAATGAGTCTAAAACAGCCAGTAAGTGCAAGAATCTGCGCACCAAATGTTCCCAAACACCTCTGTACTCACTGAGGGACGCCCTATAGGGTGGGGTGTCCCGTGGGGTTTCCAAGCGTGCACACGCACGAGTTTGGCAGGGGTTCAGAGAGGGAGCAAAGGGAGGAGTCTTCCTTAACAGCATATTAAACAGGAGTTAATTATATGCCAACCTTTGTGACAAAGAGAATAAAAAGCCTCGACTTGAATGGCGAACCAAGAAAAGAAAAGTCATTATGCTGGTTTCACTTCTTTGCATGTGAAAACCTCAGCGCTTATTTTGCCATTTCCATTTGTATCAGCAACCTCAGCTCAGTAGATTGTGGCTTAAGTCAGGCTGTAGTTCAGAGCGCTGTTAAACCTCTGCACTCTCTCTTTAGAAATCAGCGGAATGCTACATTCTGCAGATGTTAATTATAGAATGACTAGTACGTTTCCTATGCATTTGTTCAGTGAGAATTGAGTGCATGTGGCAGAAAGGGTTTGCACTGATTGGGGTTTCAGAATTTATATGCATCACAAAATAAACATCATTTATTTTTGTTTAATGATTTTAAATAAATAAAAAAATAGCAAACTAAATTTTTTTTGCAAAAAATGCAAACAGTTTGAAAAATGACAACACGCAGAGGAATCATTCATGTTCATGGCACAAACAGTGTGGGACGGCTTCAATACTTGAGGTAACCCTAAGTATGAGCAAGAGGAAAGGGATCCTTGCCTGAGCAAAAGCCACTAATGATGAAAGAGAGAGAGTGCGAGATGAGAGATGGCTAACGGTGGTCAAGTCATGAAAACGAGGATGGAAGCAAGGTTCAGAGCGAAAGGAAGAAGCAGAGACGATCAGTCAGTTATGTAGCAAATAACAGATGGGAGACAGGGAGAATTGAGTCAGCGGAGTTGGCGATGGGGATGTCAAGGGCAGGTCTTCATTGGATTCATGCCGCACACAGCATTAGATCCGTGGGGCCGAATCAGGGTACCAGGGACCGGGAGCCACAGCATTATAGACTCAAACACACACACACTGGCATGTAGTCCAGGGAAATCTTTCTTTTGATCTTATAATCAGGGAAAGGGCAAGTATGGAGAGGATTAGCTTTGTCACAGAGATTTCAGTATTAGTGAGCAAAAATGTTCTCTTTGTAACTAAAGGAGGAGGGATCTAATATGCCAGTGTAACATAAACCCTGTGTGTGGCTTTCAAGACCTCACAAAGACCATGAGCTGTAGTTTTAACGCCATCTAGAGGACATTTGACGTGTTTCTACCTGAAAAAAATAAAGTGAGTGAAGTGACATGTGGCCAAGTATGGTTACCCACACTAGGAATTAGTGCTCTGCATTTAACCCATCCTAAGTGCACACACAGCAGTGAACACACACTGAGCAGTGGGCAGCCACCTGGAGCAGTGGGCAGCCATTTATGCTGCGGCGCCCGTGGAGCAGTTGGGGGTCGGTGCCTTGCTCAAGGGCACCTCAGTCGTGGTATTGAAGGTGGAAGAGAGCGCTGTACATTCACTCCCCCCACCTGCAATTCCTGCCAGACCGGAGACTTTGAGTTACGAGTCCAACTCTCTAACCATTAGCCCACAACTTCCCCAGAAGATTGCACTTCACCCGAACAAGGACTTGAACCCTGGACCCTCAGATTAAAATCTGATTCTCTACCTACTGAGCTATCCGGGCTCTTCGGTGTGGTTAAAGCATTCAAAAAGCACACATCATGCTGTTGTCAGAATATTTTCTATTAAGAGTAGTACATGGATCAGGGTTATTATAGTTAAATAAAACGAAAACCATAAAAAAAAACTTGCGTTACTTGAAATAAAATATACTGAAATGAAATAAAACATAAAAATGACCTATTTCAGCTAGTTGCAACATTCGCATGTCATAATTAACTGATGACTAAACATAAATAAAATCGGAAAAAACCATATAAATAGAAACATTTAAAAAAACTAATAAAAATGACACAACAAAATTACTAAAACTTCGACTAAAATTAAAATGAAAACAAAAAATCCACACCAATTCAAAATATAAATTAAAACTATAATAGTATCTCAATGATACTAAAATAACAATGACTTGGATATGCACAAAGAAACATAATACAGTACATAATTTTCTTCCATCACAGGCTTTATTTATAAACTGGTATAATATAGTACTTTTGTACAAACATGTAGAAAACGGTATGCAAAAATATCACTTCCTTGTAAATAGATGAGATAAATGCTAATATCATAAATCCTGTTACTACTTTTGCCAGCAAAAAAGGTTTGAGTGAACTGTGACAGATATAAAAACACACAGAAATGCAAAAACCACAAAATGTTTTTTTTTCTTTAAAAAAAGAGGAAATGATAAAAAGAACATCGTTACATTTTGCAGCAATATGGAAGCACATGACGTCTAGCTGTCTATGGAAATGATGTCTAGCAAATATCAAGTGTGGACTCGTCTCAGTGTCGGTCGTCTTTGGTATGCCACAGAAAGTGGAAACACTGGGATTTTTAAAGGGTTGCAGCCCTCTATAACACTTAAATGATAAAATTATACTTAAAACGAGTTAAGCACAACGTAGACAAAGTGTTGAAATAACAGAGGACTTAAAACCAAAAAATAAAATACCTGCACTGTATGTACCTTTCATACTATATGGAACCATTAATTAAAATTAATCTCTTCTCCTCAGCTCAGTGCTGTTGTCAGTGCAATGCATTTGCATGCTAGCTTGGGTTACATAGCGCAGCGTAGACTAAAAGAAACCTTACAAAAACCACTCAGTGCCGTTGCCCTTTAACGTATCTGTCTGAAAGCAGACTAGTCAAATAATCAGAAAACAAACACTAGAACTTTTAATTAATATCATGACTCAAAGGCTCCTGTCTAGACCTAGAGATAGTTAACGAGGCTTCAAAATACTGTTCTGTAATCTGCCATTATGACAGTTAGTGATGCGTTTTAGTGAGAACACACTTTCTCCTAAGCCCAAAGTATATGCATATACTTTTTACACTCAGCTTGAGCAAACATCTTCTTTGCACTAATTAGTTGGTCCACAAGGTGGCGACATTGGTCGTTTCACGGTAGAAAAAGAAACGAGATGGAACCGCAATCTACTGGAGGCGCAACAAGAATATAGACACCTGCTAGTTTAATAGAGAACAAAGATGTTTGTTTTTATTGCTCATAACTTCTGTAGAGAAATAGCACAGACATCGGCAAAAATGAAACTGTCCAGTGCGCATGTGTCAGCCACCTGTGTTTTTGTGCACTATTAAGTGGAGTATACTTTGAAAGGCTATGCATTCTGCTGTACTCATACATTAAGTGTTCGTATACTTTGGGCTTCATACTGAGTTTATCCGTCTGTCAGTGTTTCTATCTGACTGTCCATGTGTCTCATCTGTTGAGTTTTCTCCAACATGTTGTGAGGAATCAAAGAGGCCACAATGGTTGAAGGCACTTGATTCCTGTCTTTACCAATACTTCTAGAGAACGTGCCAACCAGGTTCTTCCTTTGCACGTTCGCTCACTTAGTATTTCAGTCTTCTTATGTAGAGTTCACGTGGCGTTTGTGCCAGTCCAAGTATGTATATGTATCAAAAAAGATAATTTCTTTATACTATCTTGCCACCATTTACAGTCCAAAGCTCATATTTACATTTTAAACAAGATTTCCATCGTAAACAGTCTCATAGTAGTGACCGGAATGCCCCTTCAGTAATAGTCATTAGGCCTCTGTGGTAATGTTCAGCAACATATTTTACACAATTACAAAACTATTATGCAAAATCTCTGGGATCCCATGAAGGACACCAGCAGAACCATCAGTACCTGGCGCATGAGCAAGAAAAGGACGTCCAGAGGAACCTTTAGTGTTGAAAGGGCAATAGAGTCTACATGCTCACTTTGGCCCAATTACATGTATAAACACTTTAAGACAATGTGTTCAAATACTTGTTCTCCCCAGCAAGGGACGTCAACATCGAGGTCATGTCCCCGATTGCCATATTGGAAAGGCCACTTGGAAGGGTGATGGAGGTTTGGGGTGTGGTGAGACGGGAGGAGGTCTGAGAGGAGCACTGGTGGTGACCCAGCGGTGGGTTTATTGGACTGTAAAATGAAGGTTCTGGGTCATCAATGATGGAAGCAAAGTCAATCTGAGCATTCTCCAAGTCCAGGTTTTCTAAGGCGTTGGACATGGATGCAGGGTCCGAGTAGGCCATCGAGGTGGGCTTGGTACTAGGGTCTATCCCTGTCAGGTGCTGCTGGGCCAGGCATGGTCCATCCTGAGTCTTCTCTATGTCGTGGTGCATGTGTATCTGGCCTGAGCAGTACATGGGTTTGTTGTTATTGGTGAAGTTTTCCGAATGCTGCTGTTGTTGAACCGGTGGGAGACAGACTCCTCTTCTGGGACTGGTGGTGGAGTGGACCGGGCTCAGGTGAGTCGGGCTGCCCAGGTAAACTCCACCTGTCTGCTGGGATAGGCTGTTTTGTCGACTCAGAGGCTTTCGTACCTGAGGTGGTTGTGGCACCATATCCGGCCCGTAGCAGGATCCCTGCATCCCAGCAGTATGCTCCTTGATGGAACTGGGAACTCGATTTTGCGGTGGGCTCATCAATTTCTGATTCGGGTAGCCTTGGTAGGAGTTTCCAGGATAAAGGTTCTGGTTAGCTTGTTGATGCCCTCCCATTTCCATGCCATCGGGCTTCCCATCGACTACCCTTTGCTCCTGCTGTTGTTCCCAAAGGAGCGCTTGCTGGGACTGCACATAATTCCTCACCATCATTTCCTTCATCTGATGCATTGGCGTCTGCGACCTACGGTTTTCCGCCAGTGCAAGATTTATCCCTCCACCGCTCAGGAACGATCCCGCCTGGCTCTGCTGTGGAAGGCCGACTTGTGTTCCCATCTGGCCGTGATGGAATTCACAGTTCGCATTGGAGGACCTGTCCATGATGCCCTGGCCTAACTGCGGTGGATACGCCTGCATATTCACATCATGCTGATGCTGGTGTAGAGGTTTAGTGTTCTGGCAGGAACTGGCTCCTCCCATGGATGAATGGAACTGCTCTGGTTTAACAGTAACTCTTTGATGGCCAGGGTCAGATGTAGGGTTGTATACACCCTGTTGAGGGTAGTGTTGTCCTTGAATGTCTGCACACTGGTACTGCATATCGGTCTGAGGGCTGTGGAGCTGGTTGGTCTGTCCCCAGGGTCCTGATCCATCACCCTGGCTGGGATAATGTGGACCGGAGGGGCTAAGCTGACAGTTGCTCATGCCAAACTCAGCTTGCTGTAGAAGACTGTTTGCAATGTCAGCCTGACCCATTATCCCGGTGGCACAGATCTCCTCACGCTGGTACGGACCTTGCATTTGAGACTGGTAGACTTGATCCATGCAACTCAGTCCTTCTTGTCCGGGAGACAGTTGACTTGCATTGTGAGGGTGGTTGCATTGTTGAGGTTGCTGGTAGCTCATGTAGGCTCGGTCTCCACATTGGATCATGTTGCCTTGCTCTCTGCCTTCGGCAGTCCCATGAGGATCCATGGCCATGGCCTCCATCATGACATTTTCAGTGATGCTCGGTGGACGAGGCGAGTACATGTGCCTGCTGAGAGCGGCATCAGATCCGCACTGCTGCAGTGCATTGCGGCGACTCATAAGGGACACGTTGCTTAAGCTATTAAAGCGTTGCACCTTGGGTAAGCCCTGCGGGTCGGCACCAGAGCGTACTGGATCGCTGGCGCGCCTCGTGTTGTTCCCGGGTGCCTGATGTGGATAGATTACTCCCGTGCCGTATTCAGCATTAGCACTGTGCCTCCTCGTGCCACCTTGCTGCAGAAACGGCGGAAGAGGTTGGCCATGGCATTCCCTCAGGAATCTTCCAGGGTTGCCAGGTTGGTCCATGCTGGGTAACGGGGTTGGCGGTGGGCCGCCTGTTGCTGCTGCATATTTAGCCTTCAGACTATACTGCTGCGCAGGAGTCAGACTCGGTAGACCTGGCAATCCCCCGGGGTTCTGGCATGATCCACCTCTTTGGCTGTTCTGAGGAGACAGTGGGTCGCCGGGAACATCGGTCCCCATTACGGAATGGCAGTGACCCACTTGGGACACGTCGCTGGAGCGTCTGCTTGATAGGTAGGGCGAGACCATAGACGAACGGCGGCTCACTGTGTAGGCAGAGCTGAAGCTGCTGGTGCCGCTGCCCCGCCGGTCGTTTGGTGGGCAAGGCATTCCCATTCCGCTAACTCCGCCCAGATCCGGGGCAGAAAGCTCCATTACACGCCGGTTGGAGAGCAAGGGTGAAGGCACACACATGCCCATCATCTCTCCTGTTGCTGAAAGGAGCAGAGAAGGAAGTTAGTATGAGAATTATTCAATGGCAAAAAATTTAATTCTAATTCTATTTTATCTATTTGTAGACTTAACTCTCAAAGACTTGCATTCTCTGTTCATTTTATAATTGCTTGTTTTTTTTTTAAAAAAAAGGCCTCTAACACTAGCCTCCTCTATTCTTTTTCTATTGTATCTTCATTTTCTTTTTGGTATATATATATATACAGGGTGCGATTTGTAGGGGGGATGGGGGGGGATTTCCCCCCTTCTGGTCTATGCATCCCTGCCTCTACTGAATTAAAAGCTATATTTAAAAAATATCCCCCGGGTGATGCTACTCCACCAACAGAGAATACCAAAAATATATATATTTTTTTAAACACTAGCAAGTAAAATACTGCAACATGACAATATAAACAACAATGAAATCAGAAATGGACTTTAACTGTCAGCGCTCCTCCCGCTTAATAGAGACCGTCTGGGTTTCGTGATCCTGGTTCACGCACCTCAATCCATGCAGGGCTTTACAGAAAGTCAGCATGAGTCATTTGTCTATTTCAGAGTGACAGTATGCGATTAATACACAACGTTTTTGCTCAAAACTCACTCTACTGTGACCTAATGCAGATATTGTATATTATAAACTGATGCATAAATGTATTATGAAACAGAACACAGCTGTTTACCGTCACTGTTATGTGGGAATTATGATCACGCAATATTGACTGATCAACAGAGAATCGTATTTCTGCGAGTCATTAAGAAATTATGGTTCTATTCTATTTAAAGAAATATGAGGTAAATGTGTGAATACATAAGGTGCGCACTTTTGGAGTAAAAGTTTGTATGTTGTTTAGCGAAGCACTGATCAAAAATAAATAGACGCAAACGAGATTGATTATGTAGGCCTACAGTGTCTCGTTTGTCCGTTGACAAAAATAACCTGCAAATGTTTTCGAATAAATTAATGCAAAAATAAATGGCAATCGGTATTTGTAGTGTTTTATTTTAAATTTTTTTAATCCTGCAACTGCAACCTTTTCTTTATAATAAATTAATTGCAATAATTGTGATCAGGGTTAATTAAAAATTTGTTTTTACAGTCATTGATTGTATCTTTTGACAAAAATAACCTGCAAATGTTTTATAATAAATTGCAATCAGTGTTTGTACAGTTTTTAAGTTATAGTTTTTGTTTTACAACAAAAACAACATGCCATTTTTAATAATAAATGAATTGCAATAGTGTTCATTTTTATTTTTTACTCATAATTTTTGTCCTTTGACAAAAATAATCTGCTAATTTTGTTACGTCATATTTTCTGATTTTAGTCAGTTTTTCTCTCTAATTTTAGTACATGACAATAACATACATGAGCCCAAATGTTCAAATTCACTTGTGTAATTGTATCATTGTGTGCAGATTGTAATATTATGTTGTGCATTTATCTCACATAGCATTAAACTGCTTTAGCATCATTATGATGCACATTTTTCATCTAATATTTGTTATTGTTGATGAAATCAAAATACCATGTCAACAAAAATTTTCACGAGATTGACAGTGATTGCAAACAAAGAACAAGAGCTTGATTTGCTTAGTCTTTTACCTGAGAGAGCCGGCAGTTTATTCCCTGCGCTCCGCGCAGGTGGTGTTGGCCGGCGAATTTGCTTCAGTTTGTCGATCTTTAGGTTCTCCAACCTCTTCAAGGCCTGAACGGACATGCACATTCCCCCCGAGTCGCCGCCGGTGTTCCCGCTCTCCTCCTGTGTGGTCAGGTCCTCCAGACTCCCCGCCGCATTGAGGTTCATCTCCACACCGCTGTCGTTGTTGTTGGCGCTCCCTAGTGGAGAACGTTCGCTACTACAGGATGACTGGCCGCCAGGGCTTGGCTGGGATTTCTAGAAATGATTCAAGACATATTGTAGTTATTATGCACACTAGGGATGCACGATATTATCGGACCGATATCGGAAATCGGCCGATAATGACTTTAAATGTAAATATCGGCATCGGCCCGATATGAAAAATTATGCCGATATGTCTCGTCGATAAGAGAAATACATTAACTCACATGTGCTCAGGGTGTGCTAGCGATTAGATCACGTCAGCAGTGTGGCTCATTCTTTTAGCAAAGTTTTGCCTGAATGGTGATTAGATTTACTGCTTTGGATCGCTGCATTTAAACTGAGAACGCACGTTCAGAATGCGTTCGGTGTATAATAGAGTAAACAGTAATAGCACATGTAGCGGCAGCCTCCCCCGGGTGCTAATGCTCGTTCGGTAACGAGTTTTAATTCCGTAGGGGGCGCTGTTGGCCTACTTTTAATAAAATGAAAGTTAAGTACACAAATAACATTTAGACTGTGTTTATGATTAAATAAAGCAGTAATTAATAAGTCATGAGTATGTTTTGATTTAAAGGTAAGCTATAGTTTACATGCAGAAAAATCACAAACATGACACTTGTAAATTAAATAATTTTATATATACTGATTTATTCATTAATGTGTAATAGGTTATATTTTTAAACAAATTATGAGCTCTAAAAGATTTTCAGAATTTTTACAACTCTTTGCTTTATTTCCACACAGGAAGACTTGGTGTCGTTTCCGCTCCAAACAACGGACTATATCGGTATCCGGCTATCGGCCAAAATTAGTTTACAAATATCGGCAAAAAATCCAATATCGTGCATCCCTAATGCACACAGTTATCCGTTACAATGGATCAGGCCCGGCTCCAGAATCAAATCACTGACGGTGCTTCTTAAATTAGTGAGGGTGCTCTAACTATATATATATATATATATTAGTGCTGTCAAACGATTAATCGCAATTTAATTGCATCCAAAATAAAAGTTTTTGTTTTACAGAATATATGTGTGTGTACTGTGTTTGTTTATTATGTATATATAAACACACACACAAACAACATATATGTTGAAAATATTTACATGTATTTACATGTCTATGTTTATATTCATATAATTTATATTATATGTAAATATATTTAATATATAAACATTACATATTTTTCTTAAATTTATACATGCATGTGTGTGTATTTATATTAATAAATATACACAGTACACATACATTATATGTAAACAAAAACTTTTATTTTGGATGCGATTAATCGCGATTAATCGTTTGACAGCACTAATATATATATATGGCGTAAAGAGCGCTCCGTTTATAATAACTAAACAGCTGTCACTTACCTTATACTTTATTTACCTGTACAGTTCTCTACCTGCACACAATATCTTATTTACATCATGTCTACACTTTGTTATAATGAGAAGATTCACAACACCTGAACAGAAACTCTGAACGATTTGAGCGGTGAGTGAATTCTATCTTAAGCGCCTCTGATTCAAGAAATATGTCTGTGATTAGCTACATTGCTCAACGCTGCAAAAACACGTTGAAATATATTCATTAATAGCAAACATTAATGCACTGGATGGTTTGGCAAATCTGCAATAAAATGCCATTAATATAGTTTTAACTGAGGGTGCTTTTGATTTCGTTTGAACCGTAGAACAGGGCCTGCAATGGATAGTCAAGAGAAAAAGAGGGCAAAGTTTGTCTTACCAGAGCGGTTTCTGGAGTGAGTAATTTACAGTCCTCTCTGCTTCTCTCCTCTTTTTCTATCAGAAGTTCAGAGCTCTGTCCTGCATTGGTCAGACGTGGTCCGGTGTCTCCGCGGTGCTTTTTAGTGATGTGAGCCTCGGGTCCGTGCACCGTCTTCACGTGCTTCCTCAGAGAGCTCGGGTCAGTGTAGCGCTTCGTACAGCCGGGGATCTTACAAACGTATGGTTTCTAAAGGCCAGAAACAAGAGAGCGTGGTTGGCATGATCTGGCATAATCTGCAGCTGTAGCCAAACGTTTGGAAACAAAGCTAAATTTATGCATTGTTAACTACAGGCTTATTGCTTTTTTCAGGTCATGTGGTGAATTAATTCAATACAGAATGTCAGGTTATACTGCATTAAATGTATTGAGGCACAGGTGGTTTATATTATGAAAAGTGTTATACATCGAAATAAAACAGAAATGCTGCTTAGAAGTGCTTTTAAAACCTTTTTCTGTATTTGTGTGTATGGGAAAAGAAAAGCAATAAATGAAATAAAATAAATTGGATAAAGAGATATTTAAAAAATATATATAGTAATAATAAATAAATAAAGCAGTGCAACTAATTAAAAGATTTATAGATGAACCTCAAAGGTTGTATTGAACTGCAAGTACATTATAAAAGACAATACGCAAAAGAACAACCTGCACATTTTTATAAAAAATTAGTGCAATAATAAATAGGAATAATTTGTTTGTACAGTTTTTGTTTTTAGCCACAGATTTTGTCCTTTGACAATAAATAAGTAATTTTATTTTATAATAAATTAATGCATCATAAATGGCAATCAGCGTTTGTATTGCGTTAGTTAGAGATGCACCGCTTGCAATTTTCTTGGCCGATTCCGATTTTTTTGTAAGTGTGACCTGCCGATACCGATTTTTGCCGATACCGATTTTTTTTGTTTGTTCAAAATTTCAAATGCATAAATAATTTTATAGCATTAATATTTAAATATTTTTTTTTTTACATACAAATAAGAAATTTGGGGAAAAATGCAATGATGTTTTTAAATATGAAATCAAACCACCAGTAGGTGGCGGCAAATGACTCTTTATATGAGTGAGTCATTTAGTCATTCATTCAATCGATTCATTCAAACGGCTGATTCATTCAGAAACGAGGCAAGTGACAGTTTTTATGAATGGGTTACTGAATCATTGACTCACTTGATTCGTTCAAAAACGTGGATTCATTTAGTAACGTAACACCGCTGTGTTGCTCGGAGACACAACAGTTCTGCTGTGGCTTTGATTGGAACTATTTTCGTCAGCGAAATTGAGCAAAAACAGTCAATATTATGTCTAAAATATAAGTCACTAATTTGAACTTATATTGTATAAAATCAGTGTCACATTGCAATCACATTGATATTGCAAACATCATGTTCGTGTAAAGTTGCTTACCTAAATCATATATTTTAAATATAATTTGTTTTTCTATCGCAGTATGCATCTATAACTTTCTGTGAGTGTTGGTGCCTTCATTTGTTTTGACTTCACGAGTCTCTCTCAGTCAATTGCAATTTTTTCATAATAATTGCATTCAATATTCAATAATAACTCTTCGTTTTAGTCATAGTTTTTGTCCTTTGTGAATAATCTGCAATTTTTTATCATAAACTAATGCAATAATAAATTGCAGTGTTTGTACAGTTTTTCTTCTTTTTTATGTTTTAGTCAGTTTTTGACCTTTGACAATAAATAAGCAATTTTATTTTATAATAAATTAATGCAATAATAAATGCAAATTTTTTTTACAGCTCTTTTACTCGTAGTTTGACAAAAATATCATGCAGATTTTGTCATGTCATATTAATTTTAGTTAAACATTGACTAAAATGCAGGCCCACAAATATATTATCAAAAACAAAAAAAGTGAAACACAACACATAACCAGCAGATAACTTGACATTGTTTTCAAAATCGCAAAAGAAAGTTTTTGTAACATATATAATATATAATATGTGTCCCTGCAGCACAAAAGCAGTGTTAAGTCGCTGGGGGATATTTGTAGCAATAGCCAACAATACATTGTATGGGTCACAATTATACATTTCTCTTTTATGACAAAAATCATTAGGATATTAAGTAAAGATCATGTTCCTTGAAGATATTTTGTAAATTTCCTACCATAAATATATCAAAACTTAATGTTTGATTAGTAATATGCATTGCTAAGAACTTCATTTGAACAACTTTAAAGATGGTTTTCTCAATATTTAGATTTTTTTGCACCCTCAGATTCCAGATTTTCAAATATTGTCCGATCCTAACAAACCATACATCAATAGAAAGCTATTTATTCAGTTTTCAGATGATGCATAAATCTCAATTTAAACAAATTGACACTTATGACTGGTTTTATGGTCCATATGCATATTTTATTTTTATTTTTGTTTTATTTAGTGCATGAGTTTACCTCATTGGAGTGTGTTCGGTTCTGGTGCTTTGCGCGGTCTGACGCATTGGAGAAAGCCTTGTTGCAGCCCTCGTGTTCACACACGTACGGTTTCTCGCCGGTGTGCGAGCGCAGATGAGTCTTCAGGTTCTCCAGACGCGAGTACGCTTTATTACAGCCTTCAAACTGAGACGCACAAACAGAAGCATTTATGTTACATCAGTGTTTTCAAGAGCGTTCAAACACAGACTGTCAGAGAGAGAGAGTACTCACAGTGCACTTGTGAGGTTTCTCTCCCGTGTGTCTGCGCATGTGGACCACTAGCATGTACTGGGCCTTAAAGGGCCGCTGCTCTCGAGAGCAATCCTTCCAGTGACACACAAACTCCTTCTTCTCCCCGTGGATGTGCTCGTTATTGATGTGCTGTACAGAAAATCAGAGCAATATCAGATTCAAAAGCATGACGACAGACAAGAGATGCTCGATGGAGGAAAGAAGTGGTGTTATTTTAGTATTGTTTATATATTATTATAGTATTTATTAATCATTTTAAATGATAATTTATTTTTATATTTTTAGTTTTAGTAATTTTGTTATGTGCTCTTGTCATTTTATTAGCTGTTTTAAATATATATTTCTATTTTTTTATTTCAGTTCAATATTATAGTATATGATATTTTGAATGAGCTTTTACTGTTATATTTTCATTTTTCAATTTAATTTTAGTAATTTTGTAACTTTATGTGATTCAGTCTTTTTTAGCCTATATATACAGTGGGTACGGAAAGTATTCAGACCCCCTTACATTTTTCACTCTTTGTTATATTGCAGCCATTTGCTAAAATCATTTAAGGTAATTTTTTTTCCTCATTAATGTACACACAGCACCCCATATTGACAGAAAACACAGAATTGTTGACATTTTTGCAATTTTGCATTTTTGAAATATCACATGGTCCTAAGTATTTCAGACCCTTTGCTCCAGTATTTAGTTGAAGCACCCTTTTGATCTAATACAGCCATGAGTTTTTTTGGGAAAGATGCAACAAGTTTTTCACACCTGGATTTGGGGATCCTCTGCCATTCCTTTTTGCAGATCCTCTCCAGTTCTGTCAGTTTGGATGGTAAACGTTGGTGGACAGCCTTTTTTAGGTCTCTCCAGAGATGCTCAAATTGGGTTTAAGTCAGGGCTCTGGCAGCGCCATTCAAGAACAGTCACAGAGTTGTTGTTAAGCCACTCCTTCGTTATTTTAGCTGTGTGCTTAGGGTCATTTTCTTGTTGGAAGGTAAACCTTCGGCCCGGCCTGAGGTCCTGAGCACTCTGGAGAAGTTTTCGTCCAGGATATCCCTGTACTTGGCCGCATTCATTTTCCCCTCGATTGCAACCAGTCGTCCTGCACCTGCAGCTGAAAAACACCCCCACAGAATGACGCTGCCACCACCATGCTTCACTGCTGGGACTGTATTAGACAGGTGATGAGAGGGGCCTGGTTTTCTCCACACATACCGCTTATAATTAAGGCCAAAAAGTTCTATCTTGGTCTCATCAGACCAGAGATTTTTATTTCTCACCATCTTGGAGTCCTCCGTGCGGGTTTTCATGTGTCTTGCACTGATGAGAGGCTTCCGTCGGGCCACTCTGCTATAAAGTCCCGACTGGTGGAGGGCTGCAGTGATTGACTTTCTACAACTTTCTCCCATCTCCCGACTGCATCTCTGGAGCTCAGCAACAGTGATCTTTGTGTTCTTCTTTACCTCTCTCACCAAGGTTTTTCTCCCCCGATAGCTCAGTTTGGCCGACGGCCAGCTCTAGGAAGGGTTCTGGTCGGCCCAAACCTCTTCCGTTTAAGGATTATGGAGGCCACTGTGCTCTTAGAACCTTAAGTGCAGCAGAAATGTTTCTGTAACCTTGGCCAGATCTGTGCCTTGCCACAATTCTGTTTCTGAGCTCTTCAGGCAGTTCCTTTGACCTCATGGTTTTCATTTGCTCTGACATGCACTGTGAGCGGTAAGGTCTTATATAGACAAGTGTGTGGCTTTCCTAATCAAGTCCAAACAGTATAATCAAACACAGCTGGACTAAAATTAAGGTGTAGAACCATCTCAAGGATGATTAGAAGAAATTGACAGCACCTGAGTTAAATATATGATTGTCACAGCAAAGGGTCTGAATACTTAGGACCATTGTGATATTTCAGTTTTTCTTTTTTTCAAAAATGTCAACAATTCTGTGTTTTCTGTCAATATGGGGTGCTGTGTGTCCATTAATGAGGAAAAAAAATTAACTTCAAATGATTTTAGCATATGGCTGCAATATAACAAAGAGTGAACAAATTTAAGGGTCTGAATACTTTCCGTACCCACTGTATTTAATCTATATATATAGATATATGAAGAGTTTCAATTTGCAAAACAGACAACTCAGTTTTTTAAACAATTTTCAAAAATCATGTTTTTTTTCATTGTGCATTCCAGTTAATCTCAATCAAACTTTAGTTGGGTTATTTTGATTAGGTAAAAAATAACTAAAAAATACAGATAACTAACACAATAAAAACATGATAACATAAAAAAACATGATTTTTGAAAGTTAATTTTATTTTCAGTTATCGTTTTTGCCAATAAACTCTTCATATAATATAGTATATATATATAACATACACACCATTCTGTTTAACTATTTTATTTCATTTTAAATTGATAGTATTTATTAATATTCTGACTACCTCTTTTTTTTATATTCTCATTTTTATTTTTAGTAATTTTGTTACGGCTTTGCATTTTTATTCGCTTTTTTATATTCTAATTCTGATTTAATTATTATCTTTTATATTAATTTTGAAAACGTTCTTCATATCAGCTTTTAATTCTTATATTTTCAGTTTCAATATAATTTTATTTTAAGTTTTAGTAGTCGCTTAAACGTATTCTCTCGTTGATTTACATTTCGCAAGTGATTATGTTTTTCGTCTGATATTTATATTTTATTTTCCTTTTATTTCATTTACCTTTTTTATTTCTTGTAATATTTTTGTTAACAATAACAACTGTCTGGTGCAATGTGCCATTTTTGAATCTTAATGCAAAAACAAATGAGATTTCAGAGCTTCAGAAGAAAAGAAAATTATCACATAAATCTATCATATGACTTCAGAAATCTCGGTACACTCTTAAAAATAAAGGTGCTTCAAAGGATGCCATAGAAGAACCATTTTTGGTCATTTGGTCAAGCATTCAGTCAAAGGGTTCTTTAAAGAAAGCATTCTTTCTGATCTTTGTATATTCTGAAGAAGCTTCTTTCACCCAAGAAGCTTTAGTGAAACAGAAAAGGTCTTCAGATGTTAAAGCTTCTTTATGGAGCCATTCAGACAAAAAAGGTTCTTCTGTGGCATCACCGTGAAGCACCTTTATTTTTAAGAGTGTACTGTATATACCATAAAAGTCATACGCACTACTGTTATGATTTTTACAAAGACAAAATGTAGCTTTTCGGGGTTTTTGTGAAACAAAATAACAGCATGCATGTTTGAAATGTCATGCCGGTGAGTTATTGACTCTTTGAAACGAATCTCTCACATGCACGATTTGCTCCTGAGTGTCGAACTCTTTGCTGCAGCTCTCCCAGTGACAGTTAGTCTCGTAAATAGCCTCTGGTTCAGGTTTCTCCTCCTTATCAAGATCATCTCTGCCTTCCAGTAAACCCAGAAGAGGATCCTGCAGAACACAGCGCAGCAGCTCATGTCAGAACGACGTAAACAACCGTAATCTGGAGGATGTGAATGCATCACTCAAGCATTAGACAATGTTCTGAACTTTACCTGTGTTCCAGTCGAGGATGGACTCGCCACGTCTCCCTCCGAATGCTCCTCCAGGCTCTTGATGTTAATGCTGTTCATCACGCTGCCCAGAACAGGCTCCGTCTTCAGCTGGAGACACACACAGCGGGGTCATTATAATGAACTAAAACTAAAAATATTAAAAACATTTTTGTTAATTGAACTAAGATAAAATAAATAAATATTAGACAAAACTTAGTCTAATTTCATTTAAATTTAAGACCATGAAGCACTAAAAAGGATCTACCTGAAAAAAAGGATAAAGACTTTATGTTTGATTTTATTTCCTTTAGCAATGTAAAAAAGCACAACCCGTCACAGCAATGACCAATTTGCATTTAATTTATTAAATACAAAGATTGTAGGTTTTTTTTTACAAATAATTAACTAATCATAAAAAATAAAAAAACTAAAAAAAAGTAATATTAAAAAAATATAAAATAATCCTGGCAAAATCACACCTAACAATTTGGTTCAAAAAAAAAAAAAACTACAATTACTAACTGGAAAAAATTTTTAATACTCACATTTGAACAAAAACTAAAAAACATACATCACTAAATAGGTAGATAAAACAAAAAAAAGAATAAAATGCAACAACATAATATGTAGATTTTTCAAGCCTAAAATTACTAACTTGGGAAAAAAACTAAATATGAACTAACCCTAGAACTAAACATAAATCAAACCAAATAGTGGAAAAAAAGTAATAAAAATGACAAAAGCACTTAAAGCTACATATTTTTGTTAAGTTTAAGTTGAAGCACTAAATGACTCACTGGGAAATAAATAATTAAAAACTAAAATGACAAAAGCGCATGACAAAATTACTAAGCACTAAAATTACTAACTGAAAATACAATAAATAAAGACTAAAACTGAACTAACACTGAAATAAAAAGTTAAACCTAAGAGTTCGAACCCACTTTTTTGCAAAAATTTTTTTTTCTTCCTTTTAAAATCTCATATCACATCGGAAAGGCATTTAATTTCAATAAAAATTAAAGAAATAATCAAGAAGTTGAAAATAAAGTATGGGGTAGGGTTAGGGAGGGCTTTATTGTTCCAATGCATCCATTTACTAATCTGAATTAAAATGAAATAATTACACTCAAAAACCGTTTTTTTTTTATTATCTCGTACTGAGGTGCAGATAATTGCCACTATTTGCAATAAGTAGTATATATAGCAGAAAATCTTGCTTAGTGTAAATAGCATCTATTGGCAAAATAGCCACTGCCAATTTAAAATATTAAGAAAAACTATAATAATACTAAATGTGTGTGTGGACTCACGTGTGTGTGTTTGGCCGGAGCGTGGAGTCTGGGGCATGATGCAGCGAGAGAGCCATACATGTTCCCCTGCGGTCTGCAAGAGTAGTTCATGGAGCCGGAGAAACCCAACGACGGACTGAAAACAGAAACAACCCTCATTAATGGATCAGAGACAGCTGCGAGCGCGAGGGATATCCAGGGTTCCTGCGCGGTGTGGAAAAGTGTGGGGAAAAGAAAGCAGAGTATGGAAAAATATTTGCATTTCCAGACTTTAAAGAATTTAATGAAAATAAGTTTATCATACAAGAAGTGTGTTTTCATGGCAGCTGTTTAGTGAACATCAAACACGACTGAATGAATTCAAGGTGCACTTTTTAATGTGTTTTGCTTTTTGGGTTTCTTCTCATGATATTCTTAGCACGGTATGACATAGCCTTGAGGACCTTTGCAAAAATAAAAAATATACAGACTTTTATGTGCGCATGAGAAACCATTAAACTTAGCATATGCACACTGAGCCACCTGTTGTGCCATCAGCCCAGGCGTTAAAGAGACCTAAGGCCTTGAAATATGGCATACTGCCCAAAAAACAAAAGCCAAATTTTGAACACTTTTTTTTTTTACAGACCCTTGAACTTTGCAAATAGGACAATCCGTATCATGCCATCATCCCATTTCATGGTTTTTCTGCTGCTAAACTGGACATTATGCCTCAATATTAGAGGTAGTACCATAAGGAAAGCCACATTTTGAGCAAGTAGATCTCTATTAATTCACGTGCATCCATGCTCTCACTGCATTCATAGTAAGATGGGGTATATTTGTAGCAATAGCCAACAATACATTGTATGGGGCAAAATTATAGATTTCTCTTGTATGCCAAAAATCATTAGTATATTAAGTAAAGATCATGTTCCATGAAGATATTTTGTAAATGTCCTACCGTAAATATATCAAAACTTAATGTTTGATTAGTAATATGCATAGCTAAGAACTTAATTTGAACAACTTTAAAGATGATTTTCTCAATATTTAGATTTTTTTGCACCCTCAGATTCCAGATTTTCTAATAGTTGTATCTCAGCCAAATATTGTCCTCTCCTAACAAACCATACATCAATGGAAATATTATTTATTCAGCTTTCAGATGATGCATACATCTCAATTTCAAAAAATTGACCCTTATTGGTTTTGTGCTCCAGGGTCACATTTCATTCATGATTTTAAAACACTTTAGAGTGAGGTTCAGTTAGTTAGCATGCATTAGATACCATCAACTAACACTGAGCAATTTTATTGCATTTTAAATTAAAGTAGTCAATGTATTGTGAATATACATGAATTAACAACGGGCAATAGAATATGTATCACATTTATTTAGAATATTTATAAAACCCTAAACATTTAGATAAGGGGTTTCCAATCAGGGTTTGTGAGTTTATGAAAAACTAATCATTAATTAAATCATAACAATATAAAATTATAATGAATAGACAACCAAAATTAAACTTACATTTTTCGAATTTTAGTTTGGATGAAATTAACCATAAAAATGTAAAATTAAAACATAAATAATAATTTTTTTTTTAACCAATTACACTTTTAAAATTTAAACTTGGATACATTTACATTTTTGTTAATGCAAGGTTTTCAGAATTGGAATTGTGAGTTGATTAAAAATGTAAATAATAAAATACAATAAATAAACTTTAATAAATTAATTAACTTTAATGCAGGGTTTGTGAGCTGATGAAAAGCTAATAATCTAAATAAATAAATATATTAAAATTCAAAACAAATCAAAAAACATTTTATTATTTACCTGCATGTCACGTGAACATTAACCCACATTAGAGAATCATGAACATGAAAATGTGTTGTTAAATTATTAAAATATCAACCTAAAATCTCAAGGAATCCCTGTTTGGGAGTTAATGCATTATGAACGGACATGAATTAACAACGAAAAATAATATACTTATCAGGCATGTGATCAGCTAGAGACAAAAAAGCAGGAAAATCTGACCACGCCCCCAGCACTTATTATTAAAAATATATATTTAGCACATTAAAAGATATATCCTATATTTTAATAATACATACTATTGTCCTGTAAAAAAAGAGCAGCATTTAATAATCATGATAACAATATAATCTTAATATTTATAATCAATTATTAATAAATTTTTATTATTATTAAGTACCTGCCAAAAGTTTGAAACATATCATTATTAATAGTGGGGGGGGGGGGGGGGGGGGGGGATGAAAGAATTCTTCTGCTCATCAGTCGAATTTATTTGATCAAAATAAAGTCAAAAAACACCAATATTGTGAAATGTTATTACAAATTTACCAAAAAGTTTTCAATTTTAATATAATATAAAATGTGATGTTATTCCTGTGAGGCAAAGCAGAATATTACTCCAGTTTTCAGTGTCCCACGTGAAATCATTACGATTTATTTGACTCCAGAACATTTCTGATTATTAATATCACTGTTTAAACATTTTGCTTCTTTCCTTTTTGTCTGGAAATGGGGATACACGTTATTTCACGGATTTTTTGAAAAATAAAATTTAATGAACATTATTTATTTGCATTTATCAATACATATTAAATTGTTAAATGAATAACTGAAAAAAATTTATAAATTGCGTAAACCAGAAAAAAATCAAACCTGAATATAATCTCATAAAAAGGCAAATTCCACATAAAAAATTAACATACCTTGTCAGGTTATTACATACAAATATGTGTTATTTTTTTTAAAAATAAATAAATAAACAAATGACTAAAATCAATAAAAACTAAATGGAACTAAAACTGAAAAAAAAAAAATAAAATACTATTATAAATAAAAAATCATAAAAGAAATCTGGCAAAATCACACATTACAAATTGTCATTAAATTGTTAAAAACTGGAAAAAATTTAAAAACTACATTTGAACTAAAACTGAAATAAAAATAAATAAAAAATAAAAAAAAAAAAAAAAATTATAAAAACATAACAGTACTTTTTTCATTTATTTTAAATTAAGCACTAAGATTACTAACTGGGGAAAAAACTAAATATGAGCTAAAACTGAAATAAACATATATCAAACCTAAATAGGATTTTAAATAGAAACTAATAAAAATGGCAAAAACAAAGTTTCACATTTTCCTTTAGTTTAAGATGAAGCACTGAAATTACTAACTAGAAAAACAAAACTAAATATGAACTAACACTGAAATAAACATAAATTAAACCTAAATAGTAATATAAAATATACAAAAACTAATAAAAATGACAAAAGCATACAGCTAACATATTATTTGTTAAGTGAAGTTGGCACTAAAATTACTCATTGGAATACAATAAATAAAAACTAAAATGACAAAAGCACATAACAAAGTTACTAAGCACTAAAATGACTAACTGGAAATACAATAAATAAAGACTAAAACTGAAATAACACTGAAATAAAAAGTTAAACCTAAGTAGTGGTATATCAATAAAAGAAATCAGAAGTGCATAACAAATTACTAAAAATTTAACTAAAATTAAAATGAAAACAAAGTATAAAAACAGCTCATTTAAAACAAAGTGTCTGTTTACACTAAGTGCAAATAATGTATTGTTATATATATAATGTATTTATTAAATAGAAATCATTTTAAATATCTTCACTCACTTTTCATCACTTTAACGTATGAATAAAATTATTAATTTCTCTCTCTTTTTAAAATCTTAGCACAGATGTTTGAGTGGTATCATTGTTTCCACAAAAAATATTAAGAAGTACAACTGTCTTCAACATTGATAATAACCAGAAATGCTTCTTAAATCAGCATATTATACTGATTTCTGAAGATCACGTGACACAGAAGGCAGTTTTAACGGTTTCTTTCTCCTCCATAAAGTTTCATGTTTTAGAAATGCTAAACGGGTCGGATCATGTTGAAGTCGGTGAATGGTTTAATTGACGGACTGTGATGGAGTTGCCGTCTCACCGTCGCCTGATGCCATGTGTTTCAGATCCCGGCTGGTTATATGAGATCCCATCATTCGCTGGTTACAGTAGGGGGGGCGCCGTGACGCCCTAAATCCACAACAACACACTGTTTACACTAGTGTTAATTTCGTCAACGAAAACTATGACGAAAAATATCGACAAGCTTTTTTCCCGTGACTAAGACGAGACGACAATAAGGTCAATAAACGATAACTATGACCAGTGTTGGGGAAAGTTACTTTTAAAAGTAATGCGTTACAATGTTGCGTTACTCCATAAAAAAGTAACTAATTACGTTACTTAGTTACTTTTTATGGAAGTAATGCGTTACGTTACTTTTGCGTTACTTTCCATAAAAAGTAACTAATTACGTTACCTAGTTACTTTTTATGGAAAGTAATGCGTTACAATGTTGCGTTACTCCATAAAAAGTAACTAATTACGTTTCTAAGTTACTTTTTTAAAGTAATGCGTTACAATATTGCGTTATTCCATAAAAAGTTACTAATTACATTACTTAGTTACTTTTAATGGAAAATAATGCATTACAATTTTCTTTACCCAAAAAAGTAACTAATTACGTTACTTATTTACTTTTTATGGAAAGTAATGCGTTATGTTACTTTTGCGTTACTTTTTAAATCTTTTTAAATATTACTTTTTATTTTCATTCATTTTGAGGAATACTGAATCTGTGTGTTTTTTTTTTTTTCTGATGACGGATGAATTTAATGCATATTCATATTTATTTTAGAACTACTGTAACATCTTCTGATTTCTCTCAGCATGAGGACAGGAGAGCTGTCAGTCAATAACTTGGAGAAAAGTAAACTCAGATATTCTCTTGTAAATTAAAAGTTACTTTACTATTTACTTGAAAAAAGTAATCTGATTACTTAACTTGCGTTACTTGTAATGAGTTACCCCCAACACTGCCCTATGATATATCAATTGCATTTTCGTTGATAAAAGATGAGACTAAAATACATTCAAAAAAATAAAAACTTTACCAAAAACCTATTTTTAGTTTCGTCAAAAAAACAACAACTGCTCAACACTCTACTACACGAGCGTTCATGAGTGCGGTTGCCAGATATCAAGAGTTTAAATCCCCGAATCAGAGCTTCGCTGTTACAAGGATACATTTTCTGCCTGGTGTTTTGCTTATTTTTGCAATCTGGCAACCATGCGCACGCGCTCGCTCCTCGTTGCAGAGTTTAGCGATCTAAATAAAATTGTCACTAAGCTGGTCTGTGTTCTGTCATGAGATCTCGACTGTATTGTTTGCTATTGTGGTTGCTGAATGAATGTACTTACTCAACCGCTGTTGTTTTAATAGAGAAATAGGTTATTGCAATTTGGAATTATTGTGGAATTACTAGGAATTTTACTGTTAATATTTTTTGTTTGTTTTACCAGTTTTCATAATGTAGACAGAGAGAGTGCATAAGTCTTTGATATTAATTTATATAATAAATAGCCTATAATAAAAGTGCACTTATTGATCTTAAAATATGTCAGATTCATTGTTTTGTCTCAAGATGCACACCAGTAATGTTTTTTTTTAAGACACGGTTATAAAAATTACTTAAGTGTCCTAATTGAACTATGGCTTAATCCTGTTTTAGTCTAAGCCCTGTCTGTGAAACCGTGCCTTAGTCGACTAAAACTAACAAGGACATTTAACACGGGACTAAGACTAAGACTAAAATTGAAAATAGCTGACAAAATTAACACTTTATAAAGCGGAGAGTTCCGGTGCTTGGTTCTGATTGGCTGAGCCGCGTTCGAAGCTGTTGTAAATGATGCTACAAAGTAACACACACCTTTGTTTACATTTGTGTGTTGCTCGGCAACCACTTTGTAGCAACCACAACTCTTTCTGAGGAGCTACATTGTTTGGTGAAAGAATAATGTTTTTATTAATATCATTACACTTTAATTGCTCTGTTTTATTCTGTGAAACCTAACTACGTATACGGAATAACCGTTTTATAAAAGCAATAAAAGGCCCCGTGAAGCCGTGGTTTACAGTGAATTCATAACAGCTACCTAACAACGCCTCTTAGCTGTTATAAATTCACTGTAAACCACGGCTTCATGGGGCTTATTGCATTAATTTAACACACACTTTCATTCTCAACTCTCAAATTCCGACTTCCGTTATGTGAGACCCTCATCTGCATCGATGATTGAATGATAATGACGAGCGCTCACGTCTCATGCGAGGTCTCCGCGGTGTCCCATCATCCATGCGGCGGCCGCTGTAGGGTCATCACAGGCTCGGGGTCATGGAGGGGTTAAACGCTCACTCTGCTTGTCGTGTGTGCACCTTCTGTATAGCGATCGCACTGACCGAGCCAGTCTTCGCACACAAGCACATCACTATTAATTATTAACAGAAATTTTGTTTTTTAAATTATACCATACACACATACTCAATTAATTGTTATATATTCAAAAAAATATATTAATAAAATAAATACAGGCAATAGTGGAAGTGAAAGAGACATGTGGCCAAGCATGGTAACCCATACCCGGAATTAGTGCTCTGCATCCCATCCAAAGTGCACACACACACACCGTGAACACACCCACACCTGTGAACACACACCGACACACACAACACCCCCACACACCCACTGTGTTAACCCACACACACACACACTGTGTGAACCCCACCACACCACACACTGTGACACACACACACACACACCAGCCGTGAACAACACACACTGGACACACACACGACAACCACTGTGACACACACACACTCCAACCTGTGAACACGACACACACACACACAGCACCCACACACACACTTGTTAAACACACACACACACACACACCCACACACTCAAACACACACACACACACACACACACCCTGTGAACACACACACACAACACACCCTGAACACACACACACACAGTGACACACAAACAGTGACACACACACACACACACA
>JADLZN010008470.1:0-152122 GCA_018155175.1 Sinocyclocheilus anophthalmus | reverse complement strand
CTCCTCCTCTCTCTCTCTCTCTCTCTCTCTCTCTCTGTGTGTGGATCCTCCTTCTCCTCCTCCTCCTCCTCTCTGTCGAGGTGGGTGTTCTGGCTGTTATGACTTGGAGAGGATAATGGCAGCTCTAATGTAGCCAGCCGTTCCTGATGTGGCCCAAAACGAGAGAAATGGGCCGGGTTTGGGATCGGACCAACCACAGCCAGATTCCACCTCCGTTTCTTCCCCTCCGTCTCTCTCAATAGCGTTGTTTTTCTTCAATGGTAAACTTTGTTTTCCAGCTCTGGCTTTGTTTTCATAACCCGACTCGAACGCCCCTCGACGAATTCTTCACTCGGTTATTCCCTCGGAGCCACAACAACCCGTTTACTAACCCTACAACTAGTTAACTCCAGCACCAGCTCATTCAAATGCAAATAATCGCACAACAGTCTTGATTTATTTAGCTTTTGAGCCTGTTCACTACAGGGTTATTATAGATAACTCAAATTAAAACCTTTTAAAAGATTGTTACTTAAAATTAAATAACATCGAGGACAATGGAAAAAAGTTTTAACTGTGTTATCCTTGACAAACGAGTGTATATAACTACTTTTTGTCAAAAGTCAAAATCAAAGGAAACATTAACTGAAATACAATATTAAAACTTACTTCAGCTATTTGACAACAACAATTTTACATACATTATTTACCTAATTTATATTTTGTTTAACTTGATGTACTAAAATAACTAAAACTGAAAAATGTATATATAGAGAGAAAGATTAAAAAAATACTAAAAACAACAATTATAAAAGTTTAAACTAAAATTTAAATGAAAACGCAATATATGAAAACTGATCCAAAATATTAATAAAAACTACAATTGTATCGACACTATAATAACACATGCCTTTTAGCTTTGGAACACTGACATTTATATTGAACTGGATTTACAGCTGAAGTCATTTCATAACTGATTCATTTTATAACACTTATTTTCCTGTTTATTTTTGTGAAGCTGCTTTGAAATAATCTGTATGGTATAAATCGCTATATAAATAATAAAAGTGAGTTGATTTGACCTGAGAAAGACAGAAAGATGAAATATGTGGCGTAAGTGAATTAATATTTCACAAACGCATTAATTTAAGTGCATGAGTGTCAGATTGTTGCAACAAATGTCGCAAGAAAGATTCTTTTGGAATTAAATCGCTCCGCTGTCGTCATGGCAACCGTAATCTGTTTAAAGGAATCTTCAGTGAAAAGGGCGTTTTCTTTTTCCAACTCTCTCTCTCTCTCTCGTGACGTCCATACCTGTGGTTTCCCCAAACCTCACACCTCCGTCTGCTCTCCCTCTCCTCATTTACACATGACTGTACCCAAAAAGAAGCTTGTCTTTTCTTCTGGGTGAAGAAGCAGACTCACAGCTGCTGAACACACTTGTGCTTGCTTACCTTCTCTTTTTCTCTCTTTCTCTCTCTCTCTCTCACTCACACTCACACTCACACACACACACACACACACACTCTCTCTCTCTCACACACACACACACCCTCTCTCTCTCTCTCACACACACACACACACTCACACACACACACACAGGTTTGTTTTTGTGAATTGTGGGGACATTCCATAGGTGTAATGGTTTTTATTCTGTACAGACCGTATATTCTATTGCCCTATACCAACCCTACCCCTAAAACTACCCCTCACAGGAAACTTTCCGCTATTTCAGATTTTCATACACTCCCTTCTGTGTGATTATAAGCTTTTTGAAAAGTGGGACATGGGGTAAATGTCCTAAAAGTCACCTTCTCCTTGAATACCTGTCATAACCTTTGTCCATTATACACATTTATGTCCTCATCTTGTCCCAAAAACACTGCGCGCACCACACAGACACCTCCACACACACACACACATACTCTCTCTCTTCCTCTATGACAATCTGCCCCAGAATAGCATCTCTAAAGCCTCGTAATAGCAGCAGAGTTCCTGTGACCACAATAATTATGTTGTAAAAATAGACAAAATACCCCATATCCCCAGAGCGTGCCCTACTGGTGTGTTGTGTCGGTTGTTGTGTCTATCTTTCCAGTTCTGGGTAATTCATCAGACTAGTCTACCCCCCCATAACACCTTAGTAACTGCATAGTAACACCCTGGCAACCACCCAGAACACCTGAGCTGCAAAAACGACTAATTGGTATTTTTGTTTTGTTTTCCATGTATCACAATTAAGTGGGTTTATGCTTAAAACGACAAACAAAAAATATTCTGTTAGTGGTGTGAGAAACATAATATTATTGATATTAATCTATTATAAATTAGGGCTGTCAAAATGGCTGAAAACTAAATTAGACTTTTGTACTTAAATAGTATCAATATTCGAATTTCAGTTAGGGGGGAAAAAAGCTTTTGGTTTCTCTCCTGAGGCCACAAGAGGGCGCATTGAGCAAAATATTATGCACGTTTCTTCAAAGCGTATTAAAATAACACGACTATCTTTGAAAAAAGTGCATAATGTTTAAAATAGTTTATAACCATACACACACACAATTAATTAAGTCTGCTAATTAGAAACAAAACTGCATCATTATGTATGCGCTATTTTTAATACAAAGGACCGAAAAACAATCACAAATAGTACTTTTTTTCATTTAAAAACACAAGTTGCAGTGGGATGGGGAAAAACCCGCCATAAAGTCTCTATATATGTTTTTTTCTAAGTTAAACTTGCATAAAATTTCCATTGCTTTCTAAACATGCGGCTCTTTTGTGCGAGATGTGAGTGCAACGTTGATAGATGTCCCTCTAGAAAATGCGATATATATGCGTTCTGTGTGAACGGCTTGGTTTTGGTTTTGATGTAAACAATATCTTCCCCGCATTGATTGTTCCCTTTTTTTCTGCAATATTTTGAATGAACAATGTAGCATCGCCGCATCTAGTGGGTTCAACCAGATAGGCTAAAAAAAGCATTAAAATGCAACGACACCTAAAATTCGTGACGCCCCTAAAAATGTGATTATATTTAAATTTGGATGAATTCTAAATTCGAATTTTTTGACAGCCCTATTATAAATCATATTGAATTCCCTCTGATTTTAAATTTTTTTTTTAGAAAACAAAACTTAATATCTATTCAGTCACTTTGCAGCTCCAGTAATGCATCTTGATTTGAGAATGTTTAGATATTTGTACTGGAAAACAAGACAGAAACACTGAGAAGAAAATAATTCTTGCAACCACCGAAATCTGCATAGCAACACCCTGGCAACCACTCGCTGCATAGCAACAACCATGTGAAACTACCCATGCTCATAGCAACACCCTGGCAACCACTCCTAGCTTGCATTGCAACCCCTGTCAACCCTCATAGCTGCTAAAACTATCTCTAGCAGTCAACCCCCACAGCTGCATATGGCTGGCAACCCTATCATCCATAGCCAAGACGTGGTTACTCACCACCCACGAAGCTCGCGGTTTTGCGTCTGGTTTATTACCTGGATGGGAGACCTACTGGGAAAACTAGGTTGCTTATGGAAGAGGTGTCAGTGAGGTCAGCAGGGGGTGCTACATAGCAACACCTTAGCAACCACTCACAGTTGCATGGCAACACCCTGGCAAGTCAATCCACCCACTTCTCTTAGCAACACCTTTGGGGGCAACCACTCCAGCTACTTAGCAACACCTTGGCAACCACTCACAGCTACGTAGCAACAGCCTTGCAACCACTCACAGTTGCATAGCAACACCTTGGCAGCCACCCATAGCTGCATAGCAACACCCTGGCAAGTCAACCACCGACTTCTGCTTAGCAACACCTTGGCAACCACTCACCGCTACATAGCAACAGCCTTGCAACCACTCACAGTTGCATAGAAGCACCCTGGCAACCACCCACAACTTCATAGCTAACCCTGGCAACCAGTCACAGTTGCATAGCAACACCTTGACAACCACCCACAACACATCATGGCAACGAGTTTTCCACACGCAAGCATCACTTTCATCTTGAGGAAATGTCAGTCTAGTTATTAAACAGCTGTGAACTCTTACTGTAAACAAACACGCAGCAATCACAGCAGTTACTGGAAACATGAACACCAGGAATCCAGCAGAACTTCATGACTGAAGAAACTCCACAGGAGACCAGCCAATCATCATATAGGCCTACACACGACTACTGACTCTACACAACTACATCAACACAAACACAACACACATGAGCCGTTTACACAGACCCACAATACTGATTATTATAAAAAATTACAAAAATGTACATACACAAAGTGTAAAGAGTAAAAGATTTCACTCATTAGATACAAAATACCAAGTGTCATTTATAGTAAAGGAACAAGCACAAAAACATTTTAGAAGCAGACGTTTGTCCGGTTTGATAAAAGCAATGAATAAGACGACAGCAGTTGATGAAATGATTAAAAACCGCTGAAGGAAAGTGACGCGACTGATGAAGATCCGGCAGTATCTGCGTGTGTGGACGGGCTCGTTGTGTGGTCCTGTTGGATCAGAATTCATTCCTTGCACTGCGATAAAGTCATAGAGTGTTTATACGCATGTGTAAATCATCTGTAAGGACGTGTGTGTGTGTGTGTGTGTGTGAGTCTGTTCAGTGTTCAGTGTGACTGGACCCGAGCCGAACATAAGTCTCTCACCGTAACAAACACTGACGCTTAAACCACTCACAGATCTCTGAGATATTAATTCCTTGCATTTCTGAAAATCATTTCACATACACACTCTGTTTGGTTTTTGTAAACTTCACAGTTTTATCACTTTAACAATGGTGACAAAACTGTAATAATATCAACATTTGTCATGTATTACATGCTTACATTTATATATATGTATATATATATATATTTGTTTTTTTTTTAAGTGATAAAAAATATGACCCATTTTATGCACCTTTAATTTTTTTTACATTTTCATAAAATAATTGTAGTTGAAGTGCAATTGCATTAGTCAGATTTCGAACACTAATTAAAATGAAAATGAATATTTCACTACTGTCAGTGTGCTACTATAGACTATAAAATTACAGTAACAGCATCCAGGCCTGTTCTTACAAAACCTGATGTGATTAAACCACATGAAATCATTCCAGAAACTATCCACACAGAGTCTGATGACTAATTTTCTGAAATAGTTGCATAGGAACGTGTAAACTATGATGGACTGAGCGATCTCTCATCAACAGGAACATTAATTTGTTCGCCACACTTCAGCTCCTTCTTTCAGGCAGAGAAAAAGCTTTTGTTTTCTCGCTATACGGATCCCGGGAGCTCTAAACCGAGCCACTCACACAACAGCTCCGTCATCGAGGGCCATTTACATAACTAAACACTAACAAATGAGCACATCAACTCACTGAGAGACAGAGACAGAGAGACGAGAACTAAATGAGTGGTAAAAAGAAAGAAAAAAAAAGAAGGGGAAAGGGGTGGAAAGATGGGGGGGGAAAAGTAGGGGGAGAGCCGGATAAGGGGGTGGCGTACGGAGGGGAAGAGCAAAAAAAGGCAAGAAGGCTGTCATTTACAGCTTCTTTGCTACGGGCAGAAAACACAACGCCAGTCCTCTTCTCCGGCTGAGCCGTAAGTATTCCTGAGTGTGTGTGGCCTGTTCCTCAACGATTCACTGATCATATTACACACCACACCACACACACACACACACACACACACACACACACACCCACACCCACCCTCTCACACACACACACACACCACACACACACACACACACACACACACACACCACCCCACACACACACACACACCCCCCACCCCACACACACACACACAGGCACAACCCACCCACTCTTCCACTCACACCAACCCCACACACTCTCTTACACTCTCACACCACACACACCACACACACACACACACACACACCCCCCACCACACCCACACGACACACCACACACACACACACAGACACAGACACCTCCTGACACTCTCACACCACACACACCACACACCCACACACACACACACTCACACATACACACACACACACACTGTACACACACATACACACACACACACCAACACACACACACACAAACACACACACACACAAATACACACATAACACACACACACACACAACACACACCACACACACACACACACACACACACACCCACACACACACACAACAGCTGCAAACAGCTCTCACACCCAATAGCAGATTAACCGCCTCACATCTACATAAAGAGCACAGAAAGACTTCAGAATAGCTCTGAAGAGTCAAATAAAAACTATTATTTAGAAATACTCATTCCAATAACATATTAAATGCAAATGTATACACAACTAGATAAATTTATATAATCAAAATATTATAAAAAACTATTAGTAATAAATCCTAATAAATAACATTTGTAACCATCTATATATAGATGAGAATGAACGTTAAAGGGTTAGTTCACCCGAGAATGAAAATTCTGTCATTAATTACTCACCCTCATGTTGTTTCAAAACCGTAAGACTTTCAGAACACTAATTGCGCGATAGTTTGTGAATGACTCTGAGAAGCTCTCATGATCTCATAACAGCAAGGAATCTAAAACGATCAACGCACAAACGTAGCAGTACATCGTTAAAATAGTCCTTGTGACATCAGTGGTTCAAACTTAATGTTATGAAGCTATGAGAGTACTTTTTGTGCGCAAAGAAAAAAAATATTACTATTTATTTAGCAATTCTTCTCCCCAAGTTACCGTCTAGTGCCATTTTGGAGAGTACCCCACAACGTAATCAGCATTGTTGCGCAGCATGCGCGTGCTTTCTACTAAACGTGAACAACGCTGATTACGTTGATTACATTCTGAAGAAAGTTGAATACATTCTTACTGTTTTCTTTGCACACAAAAAGTATTCTCGCTGCTTCGTAAAATTACGGTTGAACCCCTGATGTCACACGGATTTTTTAACGATGTCCTTGCTATGTTTCTGTGGGTTGATCGTGTTAGGATCCTTGCTGTCTATGGGAGGGTCAGAGAGCTCTGAAAATGCATCAAAAATATCTTAATTTAGTGTTCTGAAAGTCCTTACGGGTTTTAAACAACATGAGGGTGAGTAATTAATGACAGAATTTTCATTTTTGGGTGAACTAACCATTTATTGATGTTATTTGTCAAGGGAAAGCTTGATTTCTCCAGGCTGGTGCAGCTGTGAGTCAGAACATTCTCAGACAGACAGAAAAAGAGAGAGAGAATCCAAAGAAAAGAAAACTTCAAGTGATCTAAAGAAAAAAGGAGGCGCACAGCTGAACATGAGATGGAAAAAATGTGGGAGCAGGAAGTTGGCAGCAGCGTGAGTGTGTGAGTCTGACTGTGTGTGGCATTGAGACGCCCTCCAGCTCCACTCAACACACACACACACCACACAAACACACACACTTGTGTCTTGTTTAGCTATTCCTTGCCATGGACTCTCCATAGGTGTAATGGTTTTTATACTGTACAAACTGTATGTGCTATTGCCCTACACCAACCCTACCCCTAAACCTACCCCTCACAGGAGACTTTGTGCATTTTTACTTTCTCAAAAAAACTCAGTCTGTATGATTTATAAGCCTTTTGAAATATGGGGACATGGGGTAATGTCCTCATAAATCACCTTCTCGTTTTAATACCTATGTCATACCCATGTCATTGTACAAATTTGTGTCCTCATATGTCACAAACTGCGGGCACATACACACACACACACCACACACACACCTCACACACACGCACACACACACATCCCCTCACAACTCACAGACACACATCACACACACCACACAGCACAACCACCCACACTTCACACTCCCATCTCAAGCACCACACTCACACACCACACACAACACACACCCTCACTCACTTACTCACACACATGCACACACACACACACTCGCACACACACACTCACACAGACACCCAAACACACACACAGACACACACACACAAACACACACACACACACACTCACACTCACACTCACACACCACACACACCCACCCCCACACACAGACACACACACTCACTCTCACTCACTCACTCACACACACGCACACAGACACACTCGCACACACACACTCGCACCCACGCACACACCCAACAGGACACAGACACAGACCACAACGTCACACACACACACACACGCACGTTAGGTTTCTGTGAATTGTGGGGACTTCCATAGACTTCTATTACTTTTATACTGACCAAACAATATTTTTTATCCACTAACCCTAAACCTACCCCTTACAGAAACCTGTTTGCATTCTTACACTTTCAGATAAACATCATTTACTAGGGATGCATGATATTGGATTTTTGCTGATATCCGATATGCCGGTATTTTTCAACTCATTTTGGCTGATAGCCAATGCAGATTTGATATATAATTATTTTTTAATTTTGGTTAGTTTTTAAAAAGAACTTATTTGTTAGAATTAAATAACAATAATTTTTTTTGGACAGTACATTGAGCCTTTGAAAATAACTATAAATAAACTACATATTAATCACTGCATTTTTTTTTTCAGAAAGATGCAGTGGTAACCTTAACGTTTTATTTTATGATTTAACATTTGTAAATGGTCTAAAGCAAAAGAGTTGTAAAACTTTTGAAAATCTTTTAGAGCTCATAATTTGTTTTAAATATATAACATATTACACATTAATGAATAAATCAGTATAGATAAAATTATTTAATTTAAGTGTCATGTTTGTGATTTTTTTTTGTTCATGTAAGCTATGCTTCTGAACCTTTAAATCACACCTACTCAGATTTTGATGGCATCATTACTGCTTTATTTTAATCAGAACACAGTCTAATTATTATTTGTGTATTTTGCTTTCATTTTATTAGAAGTAGTCCAACAGCGCCCCCTTACGGAATTAAAACTCATTACCGAACGGCATTAGGAGGCTGCCGCTACACGTGCTATTATGTTTTTTAAATGCAATAAAAGAACAACAAATATAATTACAAAGATAAAATAAGAACAAAAGACAATGAGGGCTAAATACAATAATCCAAAGCATACTATGTTAGCTTATAAAACTTGCACCATAAAAGAGTCTTACATGCAATACAATTATTAGTTTCTTAAAGAGTTTACATACACATCAAAATCTTATTTTGCTCATTTACATTAATTTATGAATGTAAAATTTAGCAAGTAATAGCAATAGATTAATAATAAATTTGCAGTGAGAAGGGTCTTAAATTCAAAGAGTAACCAAAAAACAAATTTTTGGGGGTTATACAGAAGTTTGGATATAAATATTTTTTAACAAAATTGGAAAAGTCAACCCAGAACACTTTACAATAAGCACAGTCCCAAAACAAATGATTGATTGTTTCTTCAGACTGAAGGCAAAAGGAGCAATTAGGGGAAATACTATTGTTAAATTGAGCAAGTTTGTAATTTACCGGATAGCAATTATGGATAATTTTGACGGACTTCAACAACTTTATTAGATAAGAAGAATTTTTGTTGAAGAAGCCAAAACTCTTCCCTTTCTATATCACTAAATACTGTATGTTATTCCAAAAACTCACACAAGCAGGTAAAAAAATCTGAGATCTATTAATAACGAATGTCTCTGTTTGACATGGTATTGAGAAGACTTCGGTCAACAAATAAGTTAGTGTTGTCAAAAATAGGAGCGTCTAAAAACCTTTAGGGCCAGACTTGACTAAAGTTATAATACAATCAGCAATTGCACCAAAAACAATGGCATATTCTCTTGGAGGGACTGGAAAAGAGAATTCTTGCATAAATTGTTCATAAATAAAAAAGACACCATGATCATCTAAAAGTTGACTGACTAAAAGTATATTTTTATCAAACCAATTGTGATAAAAAAAAGATTTATTTTTATATCTAATATTTTTATTGCTCAAAATAAAATAGCTATGTGGAGAAAAATTATAATTATATTTAACCCGAGATAACCCATCTGCTTTAGAAAGCAACACTCTACCTGTTATTGACAGATCACGCTGTAACCAAGAATTTTATTTGCTTCGGATAGAAAGTAAACGAGGTTCAAAATTAAGCTTTGATCTCTTTTTCTGATCTTTACATATAATTATACATAGATATTTGACTTCAGATTTGACTGGGATGTCACAAATTTTAACATCAGTAGAATCTTTTATAGATAAAAGTTCACATTTATGGATATTAAGACATAAACCAGAAGCAGAGGAAAAAAACTTAATTTTGTCTCTGCACGTGCTATTACTGTTTACTCTATCATACACTGAACGCGTCATTCTGTACTTCATTCATGCAGCGATTCAAAGCAGTGAATCTGATCATCATTCAGGCAAAACTTTGCTTCAAGAATGAGCCACACTGCTGACACCCTGAGCACATGTGAGTTAATGTATTCCTCTTATCGGCAAGACACATGTGACCCTGGAGCACAAAAGCAGTCATAAGCAGCACAGGTATATTTGTAGCAATAGCCAACAATACATTGTATGGGTCAAAATTATCGATTTTTTTTTTTCTTTTATGCCAAAAATCATTGGGATGTTTCGTAAAGATCATGTTCCATGAAGATATTTTGTAAATTTTCTACTGTAAATATATCAAAACGTAATGTTTGATTAGTAATATGCATTGCCAATAACTTCATTTGTGGACACGTTTAAAGGTGATTTTCTCAATATTTAATTTTTTTTTGCACCCTCAGATTCCAGTTTCAAATAGTTGTATCTCAGCCAAATATTGTCCTATCCTAACAAACCATACATCAATGGAAATATTATTTATTCAGCTTTCATATGATGTATACATCTCAATTTAAAAAAGTACCTAGACTGGTTGTGGCCCCAGGTCACATATTGGCATAATTTTTCATATCGGCCCGATGCCGATATTTACATTTAAAGCCATTATCGGCAGATTCCGATATTGGTCCGATTATATCGTGCATCCCTATCATTTACTATTTTTACTTTTTTTACGACCACAGGCCGGTCCCCACAATGTCAAATATTTCAAGTTTTACTATCCTTGTGGGGACATTTGGTCCCCACAGTGTAGCATAAACAAGTACACACTCACACACACACACTCTTTCTCTCACACACACACACCCACACACATTCTCGCACACACGCACACATACATATACTGTACGCATACAAAGAGAGCAGATTCTCTAGTGCTGCTCTGAGTCTTGCTCAGTGTTCAATCATGATCAGAATGAGAGGAACATCAGCAGATCTTCATCATCCTCATGTGTCTCTGATTTATATCTGATTCCACAGAAAACAATCACTCCACATCCACTCATCTCAAAACCTAACGTGTGAAATAATCATCACACATCCACCTGACGCAGATGAAGGACAAGAAACTGTTTAGTTAAATGTCTCTGAAGTGCATTTACAAATACAAGAGCATTTCATCTTCAAATCACAATAAATCGTGTTCAGACCTCTTCACACCAAGTCTGAGGCAACTAAACAACACTAAATAAAATATTTGTGAAACTGCAATTCATATTTCCAACATCCATTTTCATTGTGCTGTTTGGCCAGCTTTATAAATAAACAGTAATCCAATGTTTATGTCATTCATTTATTTATTCACGTAGGATTCCTTTTCATTCAGTTCATTTGAATTATTCTGTAATTTATTGTCCTGAAACTCATTAAAAAAAACGAATAAAAAAAATACATATATATATTTGCAAATGCACCCAAACTATTTGCAAAAATGTCCATTATGCTCTGAAAAAAGTTAATCAGGGTTATTATAGTTAAGTAAAACAACAAAACAAATATATAAAAAAAAAATTATAGCAGCTAGTTACCAAGGTAACATTTTTATTTTTTATTTAGTTTATCTTGATAAAAATTAAATAACTAAAAATACAACTGAAATAAAATGTATGAAAATATACAGACATGTTACGCACCCAACAAAATGACAAAAAAGTACTAAAACTTTAACTAAAATGAAACCAGAAAATCAAAACAATTCAAAAACAATAATAAAAACTATAACAGTATGATGATGTACTAAAATACATGAACTGATTCCAAACAAGAAACTATACTTTATATAAAATAAGATGCAACTCTGAAGAATGATATTGTGGTATAAAAGAAGTTCAAAGATGTGTGCAATTTGGACGAGGCCTTCTTAAACTCTTTATTTATTAGTTTTGAGTAACACTACAAATGCAAATGTACTGCCCAATTCCATAGCAACCACTCAAGACACCCTAGCAACCAGTTGTAAAATCTTCTGCACGCGTCTGACGAAGATTTGCAGCACTGATCTCATCGCTACCATTCCCACGTCTCTCTCTCTCAGGATTTAAAGAGGGTCACCCCACAAAAACAGGTTCCTGCCACCCGATCCCAAAGGGTCATCCGCTATTTCCTCATTCATTAGCACACAAAGAGCCGGAGGAGGTTAAACTCTCTCCTACCTGAGGAGCGCCAGCATTTACAGATAAGAGCGGGAGAGAAAAGCGAGCGAGCGAGAGCTCTCGAGTCGCCAGCTGTAGGGCTCTTGGGAAGTTTGTCTTGTAATTGAATCAATTGTTGACCTCCTGTTCAAACTGGCCGAGCTGCTCGGAGAGGAGAGCCTGCGGAATAATAAATGCTCTCTCTCTCTCTGTGTGTTGCGGGTTGTGCTTGCCCCTCCTCTCTGCTGCGATTGTGCCGTGAGTCAAAGGCCGTGATTTAGGGGGAGCCGTTCAATCCCTTCACTTTCTCCGCCTTCTGCATTCTCTCTCTTTCATTCCTCCTTTTGTTGCAGCGTGGGATGAATTCTAATCACCCTTCTCCCCACTAACCCTCCCGTCTCACCTTCACACTGTACGTCTGTCTGCTTACCATCACAAACACCAATCAACATCCATCAGGCGAGTCTGCTCAATCAGTGCGTTCACAAAAACTGCAAATACTACATTTGATTCAAACTGATTCAGTCATATACATTTGATTCAGGCTGGAATGCGCAAACTAAATCTGAATCAAACTGATTCAGTCATTTACATCTGGTTCAAGTTTTAGCGATTATACTAAATTTGATTCAATTTGATTCAGGTTCAATTAATCATATTAACTTTGATTCAAACTGATTCAGTCATCTACACTGAATTCAGGTTTGAATAGGCAAACTAAATTTGAATCAAACTGATTCAGTCAAATACATTGGTTTCATGTTATATGAATCATACTAAATTTGATTCAAAATGATTCAGGTTTAATTAATCATACTAAATTTGATTCAAAATGATTCAGGTTTAATTAATCATATTAACTTTGATTCAAACTGATTCAGTCATATAAATCTGATTCAGGTTTGAATGGGCAAACTAAATTTGAATCAAACTGATTCAGTCATATAAATTTGATTCAAGTTTGAATGGGCAAACTAAATTTGAATCAAACTGATTCAGTCATATTAATTTGATTCAGGTTTGAATGGGCAAACTAAATTTGAATCAAACTGATTCAGTCATCTACATTTGTTTCAAGTTATATGAATCATACTAAATTTGATTCAGGTTCAATTAATCATATTAACTTTGATTCAAACGGATTCAGTCATATAAATTTGATTCAGGTTTGAATGGGCAAACTAAATTTGAATCAAACTGATTCAGTCATATTAATTTGATTCAGGTTTGAATGGGCAAATTAAATTTGAATCAAACTGATTCAGTCATATTAATTTGATTCAGGTTTGAATGGGCAAATTAAATTTGAATCAAACTGATTCAGTCATATTAATTTGATTCAGGTTTGAATGGGCAAATTAAATTTGAATCAAACTGATTCAGTCATCTACATTTGTTTCAAGTTATATGGATCATACTAAATTTGATTCAAAATGATTCAGGTTTAATTAATCATATTAACTTTGATTCAAACTTATTCAGTCATATACATTTGATTCAGGTTTGAATGGACAAACTAAATTTGAATCAAACTGATTCAGTCATATAAATTTGATTCAGGTTTTAATGGGCAAACTAAATTTGAATCAAACTGATTCAGTCATATTAATTTGATTCAGGTTTGAATGGGCAAACTAAATTTGAATTAAACTGATTCAGTCATATAAATTTGATTCAGGTTTGAATGGGCAAATTAAATTTGAATCAAACTGATTCAGTCATATAAATTTGATTCAGGTTTTAATGGGCAAACTAAATTTGAATCAAACTGATTCAGTCATATAAATTTGATTCAGGTTTGAATGGCCAAACTAAATTTGAATCAAACTGATTCAGTCATATAAATTTGATTCAAGTTTGAATGGGCAAACTAAATTTGAATCAAACTGATTCAGTCATATAAATTTGATTCAGGTTTTAATGGGCAAACTAAATTTGAATCAAACTGATTCAGTCATATAAATTTGATTCAGGTTTTAATGGGCAAACTAAATTTGAATCAAACTGATTCAGTCATATTAATTTGATTCAGGTTTGAATGGGCAAACTAAATTTGAATTAAACTGATTCAGTCATATAAATTTGATTCAGGTTTGAATGGGCAAACTAAATTTGAATCAAACTGATTCAGTCATATAAATTTGATTCAAGTTTGAATGGGCAAACTAAATTTGAATCAAACTGATTCAATCATATTAATTTGATTCAGGTTTGAATGGGCAAACTAAATTTGAATCAAACTGATTCAGTCATCTACATTTGTTTCAAGTTATATGAATCATACTAAATTTGATTCAGGTTCAATTAATCATATTAACTTTGATTCAAACGGATTCAGTCATATAAATTTGATTCAGGTTTGAATGGGCAAATTAAATTTGAATCAAACTGATTCAGTCATATAAATTTGATTCAGGTTTGAATGGACAAACTAAATTTGAATCAAACTGATTCAGTCATATACATTTGATTCAGGTTGGAATGGGCAAACTAAATTTGAATCAAACTGATTCAGTCATATAAATTTGATTCAAGTTTGAATGGGCAAACTAAATTTGAATCAAACTGATTCAGTCATATAAATTTGATTCAGGTTTGAATGGCCAAACTAAATTTGAATCAAACTGATTCAGTCATATAAATTTGATTCAGGTTTGAATGGGCAAATTAAATTTGAATCAAACTGATTCAGTCATATAAATTTGATTCAGGTTTGAATGGGCAAACTAAATTTGAATCAAACTGATTCAGTCATTTAATTTGATTCAGGTTTGAATGGCCAAACTAAATTTGAATCAAACTGATTCAGTCATATAAATTTGATTCAGGTTTGAATGGGCAAATTAAATTTGAATCAAACTGATTCAGTCATATAAATTTGATTCAGGTTTTAATGGGCAAACTAAATTTGAATCAAACTGATTCAGTCATATAAATTTGATTCAAGTTTGAATGGGCAAACTAAATTTGAATTAAACTGATTCAGTCATATAAATTTGATTCAAGTTTGAATGGGCAAACTAAATTTGAATCAAACTGATTCAGTCATATAAATTTGATTCAGGTTTGAATGGGCAAACTAAATTTGAATCAAACTGATTCAGTCATATAAATTTGATTCAAGTTTGAATGGGCAAACTAAATTTGAATCAAACTGATTCAATCATATAAATTTGATTCAGGTTTGAATGGGCAAACTAAATTTGAATCAAACTGATTCAGTCATATTAATTTGATTCAGGTTTGAATGGGCAAACTAAATTTGAATCAAACTGATTCAGTCATATAAATTTGATTCAAGTTTGAATGGGCAAACTAAATTTGAATCAAACTGATTCAGTCATATTAATTTGATTCAGGTTTGAATGGGCAAACTAAATTTGAATTAAACTGATTCAGTCATATAAATTTGATTCAGGTTTTAATGGGCAAACTAAATTTGAATCAAACTGATTCAGTCATATTAATTTGATTCAGGTTTGAATGGGCAAACTAAATTTGAATTAAACTGATTCAGTCATATAAATTTGATTCAGGTTTTAATGGGCAAACTAAATTTGAATCAAACTGATTCAGTCATATACATTTGATTCAGGTTGGAATGGGCAAACTAAATTTGAATTAAACTGATTCAGTCAAATACATTGGTTTCATGTTATATGAATCATACTAAATTTGATTCAAAATGATTCAGGTTTAATTAATCATATTAACTTTGATTCAAATGGATTCAGTCATATAAATTTGATTCAGGTTTGAATGGGCAAACTAAATTTGAATCAAACTGATTCAGTCATATAAATTTGATTCAAGTTTGAATGGGCAAACTAAATTTGAATTAAACTGATTCAGTCAAATACATTGGTTTTGTGTTATATGAATCATACTAAATGTGATTCAATTTGATTCAGGTTCAATTAATCATATTAACTTTGATTCAAATGGATTCAGTCATATAAATTTGATTCAGGTTTGAATGGGCAAACTAAATTTGAATCAAACTGATTCAGTCATACAAATTTGATTCAGGTTTGAATGGGCAAACTAAATTTGAATCAAACTGATTCAGTCATATAAATTTGATTCAGGTTGGAATGGGCAAACTAAATTTGAATTAAACTGATTCAGTCATATAAATTTGATTCAGGTTTGAATGGGCAAACTAAATTTGAATCAAACTGATTCAGTCATACAAATTTGATTCAGGTTGATTGGGCAAACTAAATGTGAATCAAACTGATTCAGTCATATACATTTGATTCAAGTTTGAATGGGCAAACTAAATTTGAATCAAACTGATTCAGTCATATAAATTTGATTCAGGTTTTAATGGGCAAACTAAATTTGAATCAAACTGATTCAGTCATATAAATTTGATTCAAGTTTGAATGGGCAAACTAAATTTGAATCAAACTGATTCAGTCATATTAATTTGATTCAGGTTTGAATGGGCAAATTAAATTTGAATCAAACTGATTCAGTCATATTAATTTGATTCAGGTTTGAATGGGCAAACTAAATTTGAATCAAACTGATTCAATCATATAAATTTGATTCAGGTTTGAATGGACAAACTAAATTTGAATTAAACTGATTCAGTCATATAAATTTGATTCAGGTTTTAATGGGCAAACTAAATTTGAATCAAACTGATTCAGTCATATACATTTGATTCAAGTTTGAATGGGCAAACTAAATTTGAATCAAACTGATTCAGTCATATAAATTTGATTCAGGTTTGAACGGGCAAACTAAATTTGAATCAAACTGATTCAGTCATATACATTTGATTCAGGTTGGAATGGGCAAACTAAATTTGAATCAAACTGATTCAGTCATATACATTTGATTCAGGTTGGAATGGGCAAACTAAATTTTAATTAAACTGATTCAGTCAAATACATTGGTTTTGTGTTATATGAATCATACTAAATGTGATTCAATTTGATTCAGGTTCAATTAATCATATTAACTTTGATTCAAATGGATTCAGTCATATAAATTTGATTCAGGTTTTGAATGGGCAAACTAAATTTGAATCAAACTGATTCAGTCATATAAATTTGATTCAGGTTGAATGGGCAAACTAAATTTGAATCAAACTGATTCAGTCATCTACATTTGTTTCAAGTTATATGGATCATACTAAATTTGATTCAAAATGATTCAGGTTTAATTAATCATATTAACTTTGATTCAAACTTATTCAGTCATATACATTTGATTCAGGTTTAATGAATCAGTCAAATCAACTTCATTCAGGTGGATCTGATCATATTAAATTTGTTGATTTAGTCATAAATTTGATTCAGGCTAAACTGATCACATTAAATCTGACTGAAGTTGGTTAAGTCATATCTATTTGATTCAGGTTTAATCAAACATATTAACTGTGATTCAAACTGAATGAGTCATATGAATTTGATTCAGGCTAGACTGAGCATTACTACATTTGAATCAAACTGATTCGGTCATATACATTCGGCTGAACTGATCATATTAAATTTGATTTAGGTTGATTCAGTCAAATTTGATTCAGATATACATGATATATGATATACATTTGATTTAGGTTGAACTGATTATACTAAATGTGATTTGAATTGATTCAGTCATTTCATGTTGATTCTGGTTGAACTGATTATATTAAATTTGATTCAAATTGATTTGGTCATTCGATTTGATTCAAACTGACTCAATTATATTAGATTTGATTCAGTCATGTCAGTTTGATTCCGGCTGAATCAATCGTACTAAACTTTATTCGAAATGATTCAGTCATTTTATTTAGATTCAGATTCAGTCATAATACATTTATTTTGATTTAAACTGATTCAATCAAATTATTCAATTCAATTGATTTAATTCACATAAATTCAGGTTAAACTGATTACACTAAATTTGAATCGATTTGGTCACATCAGTTTGATTCAGGCTGAATCAATTATGTGAAATTTGATTCAAACTGAAGCTACAAATTAATGCTCATAAAAAAGGATCAGTCAGTTTAACTCAATAAACTGGAACAGTTAGTAATGTGCCAGTTTTTCAGAGTTTGTAAGGTTTAAGCTGTTGGGAGACGCTTAATAACGGCCGAGTGGAGAAGAAAGAGGAGACGCTCCCATAATCTGCTTCTGTTTGCTCCGGGGCTTCAGATTTCTGCTCTATTGTGATGTTTCTCCAGATCATCTCACATACAGTCTCAATCAGTGCAGAGAGCAGCTGATAACAAACCTGTTAGAAACGTTCTCTCTTTGTCAGTCACCAGTCATATTTATGATGCAAAACACTGAATATTTTTTGACTAATTCTTTGCATTGGCTCAGCGATCTATAATTACTGAAGTAGCATGTTTCCTATTAAATGCAATAATTTACTTTTACATTTATGCATTTGGCGGACACTATTTTCCAAAGCGATATTGCGTTCGAGCGTTACATTTCTTCAGTTTGTGGACTGATGACCGCTCTCTGCACATGAGCAATGCACATGTTTGTGGTCAGTTAATTTAGATAATATTCCACAGAAAATTTCAGAGAAATAATAGGTTGCTTTGGGCCAGAATTTATTTCTATACAAAAAACCGCACTGCAGAAATGCATTATTAATCATTATTATTCAGAGATTATTTTAATCCTTTTATTAACATTTAGTCTTTTATTCAAAGTGAGGACAATGCAAGCAATCACATTTTGGCTAAATACATTTTTATTTGGCTTTTATATTGCACAATGACAACAAATTAATTTAATTTAATTATGCATTGATTATTTCATTAATGAAACAAATTAATTCGTAAACAAGGTTTAAACAATATTTGGCCTTACATATAATCATATATAATAAAAATAAATATAAAAAATATCCAAAGCAATACTGCATTATTTTTCTATAGACTCATTCTTTTTGCGATAAGTTGTGGCCATATTTGTGATAATAATTTTACACAATATTTACTGAAAAAAAATCAGTATAAATATATTTTTTTTAAAAAGACAGGTAAACATCCCACGAGTCATTGACTAAAAACGAACACAAAAAAATGGAAAAAAACCCTAATAAATTACAGTTCTGTTTTTTTGTAAACACTGTCTTTCAAAGGCTGAAATTCAGCTATTATTTCATACATGATGAATAACTACCTTGCAGCTGTCCTCTTTGTTTTATGATCCCCATGACAAAACTGTTCTGGAATCAGTCACAACAGCCACATTTGGAGCCCAGAGGCATATAAAGCGTCCTGCTGTCTGACCCGGGGTCCGTCTGAAGGAGCGCGGAGGGTTCTCCAGTCCCTCTCATTCACTCTGGATCCTCTCCTGAAGTGTTTGTTGGGAAATCCTGAGTAAATCACAGTGTTTGCTCACGCTTTGTCAGCAGCACGTTTTTATGGACTTCCACTGTTGACAATCGCCTCACTCCTGTTGGCCTCGCACAAGCAGGATAACGCTGTGCAAATATGCTCGTGTACACTTGCACAATCGCTCGCTCAAACACACACGTGCTCCAGTGCCGCTGCACAGGTTAGGTCCCCATCAACACCACCGACCGCAGTCATAGCACTAATGACAAGAGACCGATTGATCCGCTCACATCTGTGTTCAGTGCATTTGCATGCAAAATCTCTCTTTTTGCGATCATCATCATTAGCCATCAACAACTGAACAACTCTACAGATGAATTAACTGGCCAATATTATGTCATATTAGCATTTAAACTTGTTTTATACCCAAACTGGCTTAGACAAATAACACAAGTGTTCGCTTACAACAGATCAAAATAATGCACATTCATTTTCTGTATTTTTGGGGTGGATCTTGCATGTGCAAATATTATTTAACCTAAATGTAGTTTCAACAATGTTGTGAAGGTCATCATTTAATTTGGGATTTTACATTTTGGGATTAACAGTTTCAGCCAAAATTCTAGTGAATTTTGAGTAAATATAATGCAAAGACAGTGTTATTTTATTTTCAGTAATTTTGCGTATGCCTCTTTTGCAGTCATTGCTATCATATGGAATGTTATTATAGAATATATATTTCCAAAATATCAGCCATCAGCCAGTGAAAAACACAACTAGAATGGTCAACCACAGCTTTAAAAATAAAAAATAAAACTATTTGAGTCAATTCAGAAAGCAGTTTCAAAGCAGGGGGGTTTAAACTGGGAAAATCTGCAGAAAATTACAGAGCAAAAAATATTACAAATAAATTATTAAATATTTTGGACCAGAATTAATTTTGAAATTTTGAAAAGGGCAAATTGACAATCTGAACTGAACATTTGCATTAATAACTATTTTGAATAAATAATGCTTTTTTTTATATATTGTTTACTTTAATTAGTTTAGTATATATAGACTATATATCGTATTATTTTTTTTTTCCATTTCATTAAAAATCAAAAAGAAAAACAATAGCGCTGTTTATATAATAAAAACTATATAAGGCAAAACTTTACTGTATTATAAATATCCAGTCTAGGAATAAGAGCAACCGCTTTGAACAATTCGTTTTTCTGGATGTATAGTTATGTTAAAGATAAGCATATAATTTCAGTTTTTTTTCCCCTCCCTATAAACACTTTTAAATTTTCCAAATTTTTAAATTAAAATATGTCTTTCTAGGATCTCATGTGTTTTTTTTTTTTTTGCATAAAATGACCAATTTTCAAAATACCAAAAAGCTGCCTATGTTTTCATGACAGTTTATATTCATTTTTAGAAAACACAATACCAGTTTTTTAACTTCAGAAATTAACTAAGAGTTAAGAAATCAATATTCGGTGGAATAACCCTGATTTTCAATCAAAGCAACTGTGAAACATTTGTTATCGGTTTATTGTAGACTCACTACTTAGTCAGTTTGGGGACTTCTTGTTTTATTTCTTTGAGTTAATCTATTAAATCCTTTTGTTATTTGGAAACGGAAAGAAATGTTAGCGAACCTTTAATAGCATAAAACAAAATTACATTACTTACAGTTACTTTATCATATTAACATTTACGCAAACCCATACCTGGAAAACGACAGTGTAGATTCCTTGGAGAACCGAATTTTTCAAGTCTCTCTGTTTTCGCACAGCTGTATATATATATGGGTACACTTATGTTTTTCTCACACAGTAATAATGCTTTTTATATTTTCAGAAGCAGAGCCTTCAAAGGAGATATTGTGCATCAAAAATGGTGTGAAAATCCCTATTGTATGCATTAATACACATCTCCGGCAGCATGAACCCTAAAAACCAAGGCCCGAGCAGTAGGTGTAGGGCGTTTTCCGGTGCATTATGGGGTTCATGTTCTGCGTGTGGTGCCGGTGGGATTTCGGATCGGGCGGCTCTATTAGGTTACTTCTTTGACGCTGAATCTGGCAGGCCTTAGCCTGAGACACCTTCACATGAATGACAAGCCGATCATGGCTCACACCGGGACCCTCGAGGCATCCAACAATAGATCCCCCAGCCGAGGCCCGCACTTAATTACAGTTCCCTAATTTTGCCCACGTCATTTCAATAGACGTCCTTCTCCGTCCTGTCTGCCTCTCTCCCTCCACTCCGTTGTGATGTTGGCAACAAAGCAGACACAACACAACGCTGTGGAACAGCTTCCCCTTTCCTCCGTGATTGTGAGTGCAATGTGTGTGTGAATGAGTGTGCTTGAGTGTGTGTGTGAGTGCGTGTGCCTGAGTGGGGTGTGTAGTGTGTGTGTGATAGAGATGTATGTGTGTGTGTGTGTGGTTGTGTGTGTGTGTTGTGTGTGTGTTTGTGGTGTGTGTGTGTGTGGGAGAGTGTTCGTCGGCGCGTGGTGGTGTGAAGAGAGTGTGGTGAGCGTTGTGTGTGTGTGTGTGTGTGTGTGTGGTAAGAGAGAGAGTGTGTGTGTGTGTGTGTGCGTGTTGGTGTGTGAGAGAGAGAGAGTGTGTGTTGTGTGTGTGGTGTGTGCACGATCATGACTAAATGAGTTAAATTAGCATGTGAAGGTAAAACAGAAGGCCTGTTAATGACGGCTCTAGAGTGACAGTGAAAGTGTGTGAGGATTGATTCCCTCTTAGTACTAAACCTAATGGATTGTATTTGATTCATGAATTACTATTGATCAACATGATCAAACTTCACTGTTAAACCTGTCGCACTCAATCTCCTCAAGTCTTCTGTCTCTGATTGATAGTTTACAGTTTTTATCAGTAAAAGCTCTTTTAGTGTAATTGTACAAAAACTCCCCGCTTCATCTGTGATCTGATGATTTTTATCAAGTAAAGGTCAGAATAACTGCAGTAATATTTCCAGATGAACACTTACTGGACTCTGAAGCAGCTCGGCTTTACTTGATTCTCCATCAATAATTTTTTTGTCTCAAATCTGATCCTCAGGATCTTTTGATGAGTGTTTGTTTCCAGAAGCTTTACTTTCATTGTTCCTCAGCGGAGGAATGATCTTCACAAGCCTCCAGAACATCTCACATCTTCTGAGGAGCCTTTATTTCTTCAGCTCTCAATCACTGCATTATATGTTTGGAGCATTTCACTCTCATCTCACTGAGACAGATTACTGGAGATATAACCCAGCGTCTGTTCTGTCTAATATTTACCCAGCGCTGGGTTATTTGGATTATTTGGGTATTAAATTATTTCAATCACGTTATTTTTTAATAACTAATTAATTAAGTTGACGCGTTAAACTGACAGCCCTACAAAAAACATATGCAAGGTTTTATAAAATATTTTGCATTTTTTCTGACTATTATTTCAAATATCTGGCTTTACAGGGTTAATTTCTGAAAGAGTTCCCAAGGAAAGGATGATCTCTATGATGTGTTTCACTCCGTTAGGAGCTGGAAAACTCAGCTCAGCGGCTTGTGTGTCGGCTGTGGTGGATCTGAGGTCAGACGTGACGCTTTGATCTGTATTAAACCGGTGTACTGAACCTGGCACACCCAGAACCAGCTCGACACACGTGCAAGAAGCAGCTGGACTCAAAACACAAAACTCAGCATTAACAGAGAGCCAGAGATGTGAGACACACACACACTCACACATACACACACACACATACACACACACACACTCACACTCACACTCACACACCCACACTCACCATCTCACACCTCCCACTCACACTACTCACACTCACAAACCTCACCTCACTCCCACACACTCCCCATCACAACTCACACCGCCACACTCACACCACACACTCCACTCACACTCACCCTCAGCCCAACTCTCACTCTCACACACACACTCCACACTCACACTCACACACTCACACTCACACTCACACACTCACACTCACTCACACACTCCCACTCACACACACACACACACTCACCTACCATCACACGCACTCACACGTCACACCACCCTCCACTCACACACACGCTCACGGGGACGCCTCAGCTCCCATCACACAGGCTGGGTGTGTGTGTTGTTACAGCTCTGCAGCTCTCAGCCGACACATTCGTCCCACCAGCGCTCCACTCACTGCTAACATGTTTTGCTCGCCCTTCTTTCATTTCGTTTACACACAGAGCCGGCCCGTGATCACACACCATCAGGACCAGCAGGACAAGTCCGTCTCCAAACCCCCTCTTCTAACTCCGTGCAATACAAAGGCCAAAGTACAACAGCTCCTCACTGTGTTTATTATGTGCTCTTAAGGATTACTAGGCCTGAGTCTGTGTGTGTTGGTTTGCTGTTTGTGTGGTGTGTTTGTTTGTGTGTGTGTCAAGTGTGTTGTGTACAGCGGGTAAACCACACCGCGCGCTCAGAGGTTTAGGCAAACCCAAACTCACACCTGACGAATCCCAACCGAGACGCACAAACAACAATAATAACTGTAGCGTAACCCTAATCCGCCACAGCAATCAAGACCGTCATTAATATCATGTTGAACATACAGGACACAACAATCACCAATTTATGAAATATATCAAAGGATTAGAGCTGCACGATTAATTGAAATCACATTACGGCTCTTAGTGCTATTATCAAAACCGCAAATCAACATTTAATGTAAAAATATATATTATTTTCTTAAAAACAAATTTTTTATTGTACTGTATTTTATTTTACACTTTTAATATTTTTTGTTTTTAGTCTTTTTCTTGATTTTTCGATAATAGTAATATAAGAGTAATAACCAACAACCAAAATAACAATTACTTATAATACTAGATATATTATATATATATTATATATATATATATATAATCATATATATATAAACAGTGGGTACGGAAAGTATTCGACCCCCTTAAATTTTTCACTCTTTGATATATAGCAGCCATTTGCTAAAATCATTAATCAAGTTAATTTTTTTCCTCATTAATTGCGGTTACAACTCACTTGCACCCCATATTGACAGGAAAAACACAGAATTGTTGAGATTTTTGCATATTTATTAAAAAAGAAAACTGAAATATCACGTGGTCCTAAGTATTAACCTTCGTGCTTGTGACACCAGTATATTTAACTCATCTGTCCATTTTCTTCGATCATTTCCTTAGATGTGCTATACCCCTTCTATTTTGAGTTCAGCTGTTGTGGTGAATTATGTAACTGATTGGACTTGATAGAAAGCGCAGGCACACCTGTCTATATAAGCAACCGTTACCTGCTTCATCAGTTTTGCATGTACAGAGCAAAATAAATCCAATTGCGCACTGTGTCAAAGATGCGGAAACTGCTTCTTGGTAAAGCTTCAGGGTGAAGGACAGAATTGGGGACAACGAGGCCACTGATGGTCCATGGGGCCATAGGTGTCACACACAAAACCTTAAATTGTTGGCAATACGCGACGTCTAGCGAGTCGGGGTGGTGAGCTCTTGCAGAGATTGTTGGGGTCTATTGTGACTAGACTTCGAGTCTCCACTCGGCTTTTCCCCCTGCTATTCTTCTTTCTGGCCTCAGTGAAGACCATGAAAAACACCTGAAGGACCCAAGATTTTTGGATTACATAATAAGTCATTCCTTTGCTTCTGGTCTGATGAGACCAAGAGAGAACTTTTTGGCCTTAATTCTAAGGGCGACCGTCTCATTGGAGCCAAAAACCAGGTCACATCGCTCATCACACCCTGATCTCATTTCCCTGTTCCCCAACGTTGAAGCATTGGGTGGATGGCAGCATCAGGCGTGTTGGGGCGTGTTCTTTTCACGCCTGCAGGACACGTCGGATCGCCCCTGGTTGCAATCTTCGACCGGGAATAGAGAATGCGGCCAGGACAACTCTCGACTCTATCCTGGCCCGAAAACCTCTCCAGTAGGTGCTCGCAGTGGCCGACTCCTCTTTGCCAAAACTCGGGCCGAAGGTTTACCTTCCAACAAGACAAGATTGACCCTAAAGCACACTGCTACAATACTCTTTATCTCTGCTGTATTGCTGTCTTCACAACAACTCTGTGACTGTTCTTGAGTGGCCCAGCCAGAGCCCTGACTTTAAACCCAATTGAGCATCTCTGGAGAAACCTAAAAATGGCTGACCACCAACGTTTACCATCCAACCTGACAGAACTTGAGAGGATCTGCAAGGAGGAATGGCAGAGAATCCCCCAAATCCCAATTTCCCAAAAAGACTCATGGCTGTATTTGATCAAAAGGGTGCTTCTACTAAATAATGAGCAAAAGGGTCTGAATACTTAGGACCATCCGATATTTATCCGAGCCTTTCTTGTTTCTTTTCTTTCCTTTTTAATCAATCTGCCAAACACTCTGTTCCACAATTTTCTGCTTTCTGTGTTTTTTTTTTCTGTCAATAATGGGGTGCTGTGTGTACATTAATGCGAAAAACACTTCTAACTTAACTATTTAGCAAATGGGCTGCAATATAACAAAGAGGAAAAATTTAGGGGGTCTCTGATACTTTCCGTACCCACGTAAAGCCCAAAAAAGAATTTGTCTGTTTCCTCCAATTGTGCAGTACCTTTATACAGCGAACTAGGTCTCAGTTTGTGGTCATAAGACAGTGCATCCCTCCAACGCACATCCGATGAACTCCATATTCTTCTAGACAAACGATGAGACTTTGATGAGTCACACATATGACGTACTTGCTTCCCAGTCTGCTGAAATCGCTTGGCTCCTCAGGCTTCGATTTCTCCCTTGAGACAACATAACAACCCTCAGACGATTTTATTCTCCATCTCCTGTTCGTCCTTTCTGATTTTCCTTCTTGTTTGCCAGAATCTGGTATCCTCCTTAACGTGTGTCGCTTTTTTCTTTTTCACCTGAGCTCGATCAACCAGATACCAAGTCTGCATCAAAAGGCTTCAAGCGATGTACGCGAGCATGGCGGGTTCAGCCATTGACTTCTTTCTTTACTTTTGCTATTACGCCTCCTATGAGCTCGGACTGGATTGACGACCGAGGCTTTGAGTTTTTCTCTAGGGAAAAGAACTCAACTTAAGGCAGAAAAAGAGCGTCTACCTGAGACTATTTTTTACCACACTAATTTGTCCTTCTTCTCGTAAAGAATACCGACAGTAAAGATAGCGCTTGTACTTCTCCATCATTTTTCATCTTTTATGCGTTTAATAAGGTCTTGAAACTGCTGGTTTTATTACTGTTCGTACCTCCTCTTGCCAACACTCTGTCTCTTTTGTTTGTGAAAATCATGCAACTCTGCAAATGAAACTCTTTAGCTTTTGATAAAGCATCAACACATCCTGAAACGCTTGAGTATACGAGTCTCAAAATGCCTCGTTCTCTGATTCAGACGAGCCTTCACCACATTAAACTACAGAACAATCAGCGTCATTCTCAGCATTTGACCTCACAGCCACAGTAAAGCAATAAGGCACCTGAGGATCTTTCCTCTTTCACACAAACACTTTCTCACAAGCGTCCTCCAGCTGACAGGCCAGATGAAGCCCAGGACTCCAGGTGTCTCCACAGGGAGCCACAACACACCCCTTTCTCCCACCCCCCCCCCCACCCCTCCCCCGCATTCCCCACACCCACTGTCACACAAACTCACACACACACACACACACACACACACACACACACACACACACACACACACACACACACACACACACACACACACACTCTTGCAGCTCCACCCACACACCACCACAACACACACTACACCACGCACCTCACTAGCCACTCACACAACACACGCTCCACACACGACACACAACACAGCACACACACCCGCGGAGCGGCCACACACTACGCACACACACGCACTCCTCCCCACACCACTCTCACACACACGCACCCACACCACCACACGCACCTCACACACCCACAACTCACACTCCACACACACGACACACACACACACACACACACACTCTGTCTCTCTCTCACACACACACACACTCTGTCTCTCTCTCTCTCTCTCTCACACACACACACACACACTCTCTCTCTCTCACACACCTGCTTATCTGCGAAATGAACAATGGTTGCGGCAGGGAAAGGCATCATCATCATCATCTGGGAAAGTTCTCGCAGTGACTGTTTAACAACCTACAGGTGGGTAGTTCACGTGAAACACTGCTGGGTAGTTGGCAGGATTATATTGTCCATCTATTTTAACCAAAACATCTTGTGTAACGATATCCTCGGTTTTATGGACACGAAATATCTTTAAAAACAAAATCTGAAAAACCTTTATATTTCCTTTTTAAAATTAGTGCAGACAAAAAGGTGATTATGAAAAAAAAAAACTATGAACTTTTTTAAATTAACATTTTTATTTTATTTTAAGATTTTATAATATAAGCTGAGTGGATTTTCATTCATAATTTCAATTTTTCATTTTTTCTCCCCAAATTCTGTGTTTTCTGTTTTAATATTTCTGGATTCCGTTTTAATGGGTTGATTATATTTTAATCATCAAAAAGCATGTCTAATCAACTGAAGCTTTAAAACTTTAACAATGTAATAAGCTATTAATTACATAAAAAATGGTAAATCAAGCAATGAAAATAAACTTTTTGTGTACCATAAATAACGTTTCCTGTAAAATAACATTGCTGATAAAATATTTTTCAATTTCATTTTGTAAATTAAGTAATATATTTCTGTCATAATTTCTTCAAGTAAAACTAAACTTTTATTTTGCGGTTTTGTAGAGTGAAGACGTAGCTTTTTCATCAACATGACACTAGTGAATGCTTCAATGTCTGCTACAGTATTCTGCACATTTTCTGGTAATCAGCCATGTTTTCTGACTTTTTTTACCTACTGATTACTCATCCTGTACTACACAGATTTTTGTCCAATCAGATCTCTCTAGAATGAGAATGCCCCTCCCACTATATTATAAATATCAGTTGACAGGGATTGGCAACAGCAAGTAACAAACAATCTCTCACAGCTGTTATGAAATTAAAATACTATATATATTAAAAATGGACAAGTTCTTCTATTTATCCTGATGCAGTTGAAGAAAAAAAGAAACCTGCACTGGTTATGCCATAATCATCTCTGTATGTTCATGTGATGTTCCCGCAGGCTGGTGTTTACCGCAGTGAAGCGGTGAGTGAAAAGGTAAACACAGTGTCTGTTACCTGTGAAGGAGCTACAGACACTGTTTGAGCAGGTGTGAGCGTGACACACCCACACACACCACCACTCTCTCTCTCTCGCTCATCCTCAACACACACACAACAACTCTCTCTCCCTCGCTTCGGCTCTCCTCTCTTCTCTCTCAGCACACACGAAACACAACACATACCATGAGCTCTCTCTCTCTCTCTCTCTCACACACACACACACACACGCTCTCTCTCGTCTCTCACACCCACACACACACACACACACTCTCTAACTCTCTCTCTCTCTCTCTCACACACACACACCACACTCTCTCTCATCGCTCTCTCTCTCTCTCCATCTACTCTCTCACAACTAACACACACAAGCACAACACACTCTCACTCTCCTCTCTCTCTCGTCAAACCCCCCCACACCCACACACACACCTCTCTCTCTCTCTCACACACACACAAAAACACACTCTCTCTCTCGCTCTCTCTCTCTCTCACACACACACCACACACACACCCACCACTCTCTCTTCACACACACACACACTCACTAACACTCTCTCTCTCTCACCACACACACACACACACACTCTCTCGCTCTCACACACACACACTTACACTCACACACTCTCTCTCTCACACACCACTCTCTCTCCTCCACACCACACACACACACACACACACACCACACACACACCTCCTCTCTCACACACACCACACACAGACACTCACACCCTCTCTCTCTCTCACACACACACACACACACACACTCTCTCCTCTCTCTCTCTCTCTCTCACACACAAACACACACACACTCTCTCTCTCTCCCTCTCACACACACACACACACACACAAACACAACACCTCCTTCTGCTCTCTCTCTCTCATCACACCACACAACCGCACTCTCTGCCTCGGCTCATCTCTTCCTCCCCCCCACACACACACCTCTCGCCTCTCCCTCCTCAACACCAATCTCCAGCTAGGCTATCTCTCTCGCACACACACACACACACACACTCTCCATCGCTCTTCACACACACACACACACAACCACAACACACACACACACACTCGACTGGCACACACACACACCACTCTCCTCTCACCACACACACACACATTACTCTCTCTCTCTCCTCTCTCTCTCACACACACACACACACAACAAACACAACACACACACACTCACCCCTTCTCCCTCTCTTCCTCCTCTCTCTCTCTCTCGCTCATCTTCACACACACACACACACACACCACATACACCACCCAAACAACAACACACAAACAACACACACGTCTCTCTCTCGCTCTCCTTCCGCCCAACACACACAACACACAACACACATCCACACACAACCACAACACACCCCAGACACACACTCTCTCTCTCATCACTCTCTCTCTCTCTCTCACACCACACACATACACAACCCACACACACAAACACACACACATCACACACACACACAAAAACACACACAGCGCCACACTGTAAATAATAACTTACTAGCTCATGAGCAAACGACTATTACTATAAAGCCTAAAGCTGGGCATTAGTTGCCACAACTCTGACGAAGTGTAATATGATATGTATATAATATGTAATGATTCTATGTATATATCTATAATTGTTTCTATCAATAAATAACTATGTATATATAGTATATATAATAGTCTATATATATATCACACCACATCCATTATGATAAATAAATAAAACTAATATAAATAGTGTAAATATAAAATATTACATTAACTCAGTGTTTATTATTATTATTATTATATTAATACATGCTTTATAAAATAATGTTAAAAATGTAAAGAAATTTACTCAACCAAATACCTTTTTTGGAATGTACGTTGGTACAAACTGTTGATAATAAAATGGAAATAATATAAAGGATATAAAATATTAACTCTTACAATTAAATATGATTTATAATAATAATAATTTATCATTTCTAATAAATAGATTTGAATATGATTACTTTATTAATTAACACCTAAATATTAAAATTATAAAATCCCTAAAAACACATAATAAATGAAAATAAGTAATTAACACAAAATAACAATGCATACAGTGCATTCAGAGCTGAAGGAAGCTTTAGATGAGTGACACGATTAGAAAAAGGTTGTGCTGTAGCTCAGGTTTCATCTGTCTATCAGTCACATCTCCTGCACACACTCAAATCCTGCTGGAATTACGGAGGATATGCAGGCCCTGATTTTCCTTCGACTTTTTTTTGGTTTTGTAAAACAAACAGAGAGAACTGGCACAAAAACAACATTCTGAGCGGAGCAACTCTTATCAGATCTGCACTTGAACAGGGAACAAGCAGAAACGAGCTCTCGACGGCACGCTAAACGTCCCTAAACGTCTCGATCTGTCCCTCTGACGCCCAGCTTATCTGGAAAGATTTTTATTAAATTAATTCTGAGATAAAATTGAACATGAAGTCGTCAATACATCTTTAATACAGAGGTCTGACAGGTATTTGGGTAGTTGACAAGTACTTGTATCAACAACAAGATTAAAATGTATATGCGTGCAATACATTAGTTCATTTTAAATGGTCCTGTGGTATGAGAAATTCATTTTAAAAGTACAAAATATTCCATGCATTCTCTCAGTTAATATAAGCTCATAAAAATGCATGTAAAATGATTGCACAAGAATTAGAAAAATGTTGTTTAAAATAGTTTTATGTGGTATATAGTATGCCAACTACCCCAAATTACCCACATAAACCTCGTCCATACTGCAGTTTTGCAAATCAAAGAAAAGCAGCATGTCTATATCAGTGAATAGCACTAATAATGCAATCACTCTCTCACACTCACACACACACACACACTCACTCCACACACACTCACACACACACACACCCACACTCACACTCACACACACACACAACACACAACACAACACAAGTCACCTCACCACTCACCACACACTCCCACACATCACTCCTCACAACACTCACTCACACACACAGCACACACACACACACACACACACACTCTCACTCTCTCACAACACACACCTCTCACACCCAACCCCCACCCACCCTCCTCTCCTCACACCCACTCTCACATCACACACGCCACACCACACATGCACACTCTCACTCCACACAAACACCACACTCTCCCTCACACACACACAACCCCCCCAACACACAAACACACACACTCACGTTACACACACACTCACAGACACACACACAAAAACACACACACACTCTCACTCTCATCACAACACCCACACACCCACACACCTCACTCTCTCCACCACCTACGCCACACACACACACACCCACACAACCACCTCACTCTCTCACACACACTCTCACACACACACACACACAACACACACACAGACACACACACACCCACAAACACACACACCCACACACACCACACCTCCGACACACACACACACCACCACCACAAGAAAAACATCACAATCCACGCTCTCCAATCTCCAAACACATACACACTCAACTCTTCACGCTCTCCCACCCACACACACACACTCACACACACCCACAGACACACACACACAAACACACAAACACAACTCTCACTCCCTCACACGCTCGACACAACACAGACACACTTCTCACTTCGCGCACACACACACCACACACACACACTACACACACTCACAAACACACAACAACACACACACACACACAACACCACACACACACGCTCACTCTCGTTACCTCTCACACAACTACACCTCTCACTCTCACACACACACACACACACACAACACCACTCTCACCTCTCCTCACACACTCACACCACACACAAACCACACACACACACACAACTCACTCTCTCACACACACTCTCACACACACACACACAACTCATTCAACAGGCACTCTCCCTCTCACACAAACACACAACTCACTCTCCTCTCTCCACCCTACGACACACACCCACCACCACACAACACACAACCTCACACAACACCACACCACATACACACTCTAACAGTCTTCGACATCTCACACCACATACACCTCATCACCTCTCACACACACTCCCTCACATCTCCACACCCTGACTCACCTCCACCGCACACACCCGACACACACACACCTTTCACACACCACATCACACAACACACACACACCTCTCACAACACCACCTCGCACTCCTCACACACACACACACACACACAACACCCACACAAACACCTCACTCCTCTCACCTACTCTCACACACGACATACACACTCTCACTTCTCACACACACCGCACTCTCACCCCTCACACTCACACACACAAACACACACCCCACCACTCCCCCCCACACAACACACCACACACACCACAGCACACACACTCACAACTCCCACACACATCCACACCCACCCATGCTCCTCCTCACACACACACACACATCACACCTCACTACACACAACCGCACAGAGACACTCCCACACACAACACACACACACACATTCACACTCTCACACACACACACACACTGTCTCACACACTCTCACACACACACACAACACACAACACAACACAACACAACACAACTCAACTCAACACATCACAACACTCACACTCACCCTTACACTCACACCCCAACACACACACACACACACACCACACACGCACACACACAGATACACTCTCAAACACACACACACTCTCACACACACACACTCTCACACACACAATCACACACACACTCACTCTCACACAGAACATTACACACACACACACACTCACTCACATCTGTAACTCACACACACACACACACACAGATACACTCCCACACACACACACACTCACACACCTCACTCCAAGCGTTTCGTTGCAAATGATTGCAAAGATACTATTTTAACTGAACTGAGCTGGATGTTGACATCCCTGAATTCAATGATGAACTGTCTTTAACTGAAAAATGTGTGTTTACTATTGTCACTTTGCATTATTGACACTATTTTCCTAATTAATGCTGTTCAGTTGCTTTGACACAATCTGTATGTTAAAAGCGCTATATAAATAAAGGTTTACTTGACTTGACTTGCTCACACTCTCCCACCTCACACCCACTCAACCACTCTACCACTCTCACACACACACACACACGACACCCACACACACACACACACACACACACACTTTTATACACACACACACACACACACCCAACAACACACACACACACACTCACACACTCCCCACACACACTCCCACACATGCCACTACAACTATTTTGCTATATAGTTTTTTGATGCATCTTAAATAATTGCTGTTAATATTAGGCCATCGTCTGTTATTACGTCTTAAACTTATTTTTTCCGTACTGCTCTGCTGGTTCGTGCTGGTCAGAGGAGAACTGGCCCCCCGACTGAGCCAGGTTTCTCCCAAGGTTTTTTTTCTCCATTTCTGTCACAGATGGAGTTTTGGTTCCTTGCTGTTGTCGCCTCTGGCTTGCTTAGTTGGGACACTTAATATTTGGCAATATTATCGACTTGATTGCACAGATACTATTTAAACTGAGCTGGATGTTGACATTCATGAATTGTCATTTTGCTTTATTGACACTATTTTCCTAATTAATACTGTGCAGTTGCTTTGACACAATCTGTATTGTATAAAAGCGCTATACAAATAAAGTGACTTGACTTGACTGGAACACCCCACACACAACACACACACACACACACACACTCTCACACACTCACACAAACACACACACAAACAAACACTCTCCACTCCACACACACACTCTCACAATAGACTCTCACACCCTCACACACTCTCAACCCACACACCCTCACCCTCACCACACTATCACACTCACAAAGCACCCCCCACCACACACACACACACCACCACTCTAACCACTCCACCTCTCACTCTCACACACAAACACACACACACACGCACACACGCTCACACACACACACACACTCTCACTCTCACACACACACACACAGGGTCAGTGTAACTCATCCTCAGTACATTCCTGCGCTGATACTTCACTCTTCAGCAACATAAACACATTTAACCAGTGCTACAGCTTTCCAATCATTTCTGCTCAGAACCAATGAATAAATAAAATAGTGACGCAAACACAATCTAAAAGCTGGAGGACCAATAACACTATTAGTCTCGTGCATCAAAGTGACAACACTTTTCTTTTTTAGAGTCTGACAGCTGATGCTCACCAGTGTTATTTTAGTATCAATGAGATACTATTATAGTTTTTATTGATATTTTGAATTTTCATTTATATTGTATGTTTTCATTTGAATTTCAGTTAAAGTTTTAGTCATTTTGTTTGTTTTTTGGTTATTTTTATAGATTTTGTTTTTTTAAAAATATGTCTAAATAGATTTGAATAATTTTTATTTTAGTTTGTTATTCTAGTACATAAAGTTAAACTAAATGAAAATTAAAAATGTTGCCTTGACAACTAACTGAAATAAAATAATTTTAAATATTGTATTTTCAGTTTATTTTATTTCAAGCAATGAACTTTTTATGGTTTTAGTCAACTATAAAAAAAACACAAATCATATTCTCAATGAATTCATATCCAAACATCCTTAAAAAAGGTGCAAAATAACAGAGAAACAAAACTGCACGCGATATTAAGACAGAAGTGTATTTCATCTTCTATCGTTTACTTTTACTTTTTCTCACTTATTTTAATTTAAGCATAACACTTTTTATTAAACCAAGTTTTCTTTGTCTTTTTTGCAGTGTGTCAGCTTATATTAGAGAAGAGCAGCGTGAACATTCATCTAAATATCTCCACAGAAGACAGAAAATCATACGGGTTTGAAACTATGCATTTTTATTTTTAGTGAACTACTAGTTTTTTTTTCAACTAATTACTTTTATTTTTTTTTTTTTTTTTACTTTACACAAATGCAAGAATTGCACAGACAAAATGCAAAAAGCCTCACATCTCTCGCAAAACAAAGCATTGCATTCAGAAGATCACAAACACATCTCACAGGCAAATATTAGCAAACACCTTTGCCGTAATATTAATTCCTGTTAGATTTAGGTGTGTTACTTTGAGAATTGTGTCTTGTGTTTTGCAAAAAGTGTTTTATGAAACTAAAAACTGAGTCAAAGGCCAAGAATTAGTGTCTGGTTTTGCAGATTTGGTGTGTGCTTCTATGCTTGGCTGTCTCTTCTGCTCTGCTGTTTGTTTGTGTCAGGTTTCAGAAATGTGTGACAAGGAAAGATTTGGACTGCAGTAAAAACTGTAGTAAGTAGAATTTTGAAAGGAAGGAAGAAATAAGAAAGACAAACACAACAAGGAAAACGAAAGCAAGAAAAAGAAAGACAGAGAGCAGGAAAGCAGCACTGAGTTTCTGCGTCTCTGATTGGTCGAATGCGTCTGTGCAGCCCACCCAAGAAGCGCAGCAGCCCATGGGCATAAATCTGAGAGTCTGACTCACAGCGCATTTCAAACAATCTGCAGATCTCTCTCTCTCTTAGTCTCTCTCTCAGCGCATTATTCACTCCAGTGCTAATAAAACTCAACTCCTCTCAGCTTTCGCCAACGATATTATTTTTGTAAAGACTTAATTAGGTATGCCTTCGAGTGAAGGGAACATGTGTGCGCATACATGCACGTGACGGCGGAAGTAATGCGCTCGGCATGCGTGTGAGGTGACGCAAACTTCTGCAACGACGAACACATGAAAGCGTGCGCAGGTGTAGAGTTGAGCGTATGCGTGTTTGTGCATGCGTGCGTGCGCATGTTTGGATGATTATCTGCACTGCTGCTAAAACGTACTGCCGCCAAATACTCTGGGTAATTAATTTAACTTTCTTTTGATGATTCCTCTGGGTTGCATCTAATTTGTCATATGCCAAAAATCCGAAGCGCAAGAAACACATCAAAGACACGTAATTACAATGATGCGAGTTCAAAACTCCAGTGTCTCCATGACAACCGAGTGAATAATAAACACGCCCCCGCCCCTCGGCAGCTCTGGGCCCATGAGTCATAACACGACGCACCCACACACACACACACAGAATACACACACACACACACACACACACACACACACACACACAGACACAGAGATACACACACACACACACACACACACACACCACAACAGACACATAGATACCACACACACACACACTCACACTATACACACAACACACGACACCACCACAGAAAGAGATAACACACAAACACACACCAACACACACACCCACACACACACAGAGATACACACACACACACCCCACCCATAACACATAGATCACACACACACACACACAACACACAGACACAATACACACACACACACACCTCAAGAGAGATACACACCAAACCACACAGACACGATACACACCACATACACAGAGATCACACACACCCACACACACACACACACCAGAGTAGAGACCGAACACACGCACGACACACCACACACATAGAGACCCAGATACAACACATAGCCACACATACACACACACAGACACACAGATACACACGCACACACAGACACAGAGATACACACACACACAACACAGAGACACATACACACACACTCAACAACACACACCACGATTACACGCTGAAACGTTTACGGATAGATAGACCCTGAACTCAGCTGGGAAATCCAGACTCAAATTCAGTTTCTACACAAACCAATAGGAAAGAATAAGCACTAGAGATCTCTTTAGTAACTCCTTTTTTGTTTCTCCTATACTGTAAGAATTGCCTGAAGTTATAAATAAATCAAAGATTGTTGGAATAAATACTATTTTAAGTTTTTCTACTTCAAAATTTCACACTAACCCATTTTGACCCAGAGAGGATTTTCTTTTAGCAAGTTAATGTTGTTGCATTTGGACTAAAACCTACTAACTTGGCTCATACAGTGTTATTACAATTTCCCAATATTTATTTATTTATTTATTGTTTGTTTGTTTGTTGATAATTTTTGGGGGGATTTTCCCCCACCTTGTTACATTTGTGTTCCTGGTTACAAGTGACTGGCCTTTTAAAAATATCTTATGAATCTCTCGTTATGATATATTATTGCCAAATTTGGATATTTTCGTCAACTTGTTTTCTTTCAATTTTCAGGTTTTATATTTCTTTTTGGAACTCATTGGAGTTCATGCACTTCAGTTTTTGAGTGATTATTGCCAAAATGAACCAATAAAGTACAAAACCTATGCTAACTGAAAGAAAACAAACAGACAAAAAGATTGAATACAAGATTTGGTGATAATAACATAGCACAATAAGAGATTTACAAGCCATTTTAAAAGGCCAGTTATTTTGGGGATTTACAGCACAAGGGTTATTAGGCAATTCTTTATAATTCTTTGTGAAATTTACTACTAATTTCTAAGTGAAAATCATTTATACACCATTTTTCTGTTCAGTGTAAACGAATGGAGAGCTATTGGAGACTTCAGTCCCAAACGAGTCATAGTTGTCATACAGTAAGCGTCTAGAGTTCATCAATAAAAATGAACGTGGAAAGAGTTCTGTTTTGAGTTTGAGACATTGTCAGGATCTCTTCTGATACTCCAGAGGAGACACATGTGAGATTAAAGGTGTCCTTTTCTCAGAAGAAACATCTGAGGAGCAAGAAACAATGAAAGAAAGTCTTCATTTGCTCTCATTGCTGTTTCAGAGCAACAAAAACAAAGGATATTAAAGAGTTCTTATTTGTGATCTTTCTTTTCTTTGGAACATGCCAAACACCAGAATGAAGAGACTATATCTGGAGATGAATTGGACTATTGAAACTTGCTGAGCAGGTTTAAAATGATTCATTTGTTCGGAGACTAAACGTCAAGATGGCATGAAGTGAACAGGGATTGAAGTGAAAGGTAGAATCAGGGGAAATAAGTTGAGAAACAGGTCTCGCTGTCTAAATCTCAAACAATTCCTGTCCTACACTGACAGTACGATCACTTTCATTTGCAAAGCCACCAGATCTGCAGATCAGTGATGTGAACAAGCCAGCATCTGAAACACTCGTGATTATAATACACGGATAGTCTTCATCATGGACAATGGCTGCTTGTAAAGCTCAGTTGTCCGAGCTTTTCGCAACATAATCTAGCCTCTAATTTGAAAGCTACACTGCAATCAAAGCGGCTCCTTACTGAGCTCTCGTCTTTCACCGATGTAAAATCCAGCGAGGGAATCATCTCGACTACGAAAGAGTTATTGACCATTTTATTCAGATCTCACATCATCAGAGAGATGGAACCCAAACCAGAGAGACAGAGGTGTGGTGAGAGAAAACAATCAAGGTTTAGTGGTCTGTGCCAGCACTTCGTTATTTAAACATTTATACATTTGCTTATGTTCTGTTCAAACATGACGTTGCGACATTTTTCCACCCGAAACCGATGACAGATGATCCGACGCTTAATGTCAGCTCAAACTGTGAGAATGACCACTGAAGAAACGCTTGGACTTGGTTGCAACCAACTCCTGAAATGGTCATCTGGATGCCTGTGACTTGAAGGAAAACTTCATGCACAAATTAATTTATTTGAAAAAGATAATTCTGTCTCCGAATGACTGTATTTCTGCTGTGGAACACAGAAGGAGATGTTTAACAGAATGCTCACGCTGCTCTTTGTTTACATTTCTTTTATAGCCACTGGAACATGAACATTGTGATAAACATCTTCCTTTATGTTCTAATGCAGAAAGCACACCATGGAGGTTTGAAATTACATAAGGGGCAAAAATGATGACAAATGATGACAAAATTATTTCTTTAATGAAGACAAAAGAGAAAAGAAAGAAGGCATGAATACAGAATGAAAGCAAGAATGAACGAATTCAAAAATGATAAAAAAAGAGAAAGGAGAAAAGAAAGCATGAAGGAAAACAAAAAAGAGAGAAAGAATGCAAAAAAGAAGGAAGCCAAAAATGCATGAAAGACAGCGAGAAAGAAGTCAAGAAAGCATGTAAGAAAGAGAGAATGACAGAAAGCAAGAAAGATAAAAGACAGATATAAGTAAAGAAAGCAAAAAAGCAAGCAAACAAGAAAGATAACAAAATAGACATAAAAAATATGCAAAAAAGCAAGAAAAAAGAAAGCAAAAATGACAAAGAATGCAAGAAAGCAAAAAAAGCAAGAAAAAAGAAAGCAAAAAACAGAAACAATGCAAAAAAGCAAGAGCAAAAACGCAGGCAGAAAAGAAAGAAAGGCCAATAATGTGAATCCAGCTGACACATGCACTGTAAGACCTGAGAAGACGCGCAGCATCAGTCCTGAGCTTTATTCTGTCTCTCTTGTCCTTCATGAATGAAAGAGGGGCAGAAAAGAGGATGGAGAATAAGCCAGAGGAGCATAAAAGAGGGAAAGGAGGTATTTAGCGGGTTTTACCCTCTCTTACTCCTTCCTTCCCTGCGTTCTGTCTCTGACCCGCTCTGTCCGCTCGGAGCGCTGACTGATGGACAGCTGCTATTAAAAGAGTTATTGTTTCAGGTCAGGGAGTGTAAAGGGTGTTATTGGGGTCTGCGATCCCCGTGAGGGTGGTCTCCACACCACAGAGAGGGCAAGAGGGGGAGGCAAAGGAAAGTGTCACGGACACATCTTGCTCGCAGCCCTAAAAGAAAAAAAAAAAAAAAAAAAAAAAAAAAGATCTGGCGGAAAAACACACTTGTTGCCGCCTGCCTGCCGGGATTCTGCCTTGGCGTGCTTTAGTGAACGCCGTCTCTCACACACATGGATTCACACAGTAAAACACAGTGAGGAACATCCCACCCACAAATACACACATCTATTTAGACTAAACATAGAAAAAAACCACACCACACACCACTATAGTGCCATAAGTGTGAAACCCGTTCCGATCACAGAATAAAAAAATAAAAATGTAATGCAACTTTTTAATCACACAATTCTGACTTTTCTCCTTTTTCCTGACTTTTGACTTTCTGACTTTTTCTAGTAATTCTGAGAAAAAACTCAGACTTGCAAGATATAAACTTGATGAAAGAGATGTATACGCAAAATTATGAGATATAGACTCAGAATTCAAGATGTAAACTCAGAAATGAGATGTAAACTCAGAATTATGAGATATACTGAGAATTATGAGCTATTACCTCAGAATTGCAAGATATAAACTCAGAATTGCAAGATATAAACTCAATATTATGAGATGTGTACGCACATTATAGATCTAGCCTCAGAGTCAAGAGATAAACTCAAAATGAGATGTAACTCAGAATGATTGATAGCCTGACAATTATGAAATATTAACTCAGAATTGCAAGATATAAACTCAAGATTCTGCAAAGAAAAGTTCGAATTGTGAGAAAAATAGCATTTACGTTTTAAATTTTTTTTTATTCAAAGTTGTGAGATGCAGTGGCGGCTCGTGGGTTTTAAAATAGAGGAGGCACACTGGTGAGATGTAAACTCCGAATTGAAACAAAGTCAAAATTCTGAGTTTATATTGCACAATTCTCTCTAAGTCCGAATTGTGGGATAAAAGGTCACAATTATCTTTTTTATTCTGTGGCAGAAACGCGCTTCCATACAGCGGCACGATTAGGGAGAAAAACTATGAAATTTTTCTGATAAATTTATCAAATGATTTAAAATTTGATACAAAATTCTTAGTTTGCTGTACTTGCACTTCTCATTACAAGTTTAGGAAGATGGTTAGTGCATGATGCATTTTCAAACGCACATTTTAAGCGACTCAAAATCACAGTAGATACAAAGATGGAGTATGTGCATTTACTGCAAACCGAGTCGCTTCAAGACACTGAAAACACTGGATCACGAGCTGCTCATGTGCAACTGAACACAGTGCCATGCTTCACTATGAAACACACAGTGTATTTATTTAATTAAATCGCAAAAATTTCACTAAGCCATATCGCAATTTCAGTTTTATTCTGATTAATCATGCAGTTCTAGTTGCTCCGAAACAACTTTAAAACTCAAGACGTCTCTCATGCAGACGTGTAAATCACTCTCAGTCTCAGGATATTATAGCAGCACTGCTACTGAACCTTCATTTGACAAGTATAATCTCTGGGTCTCCACCCACATGTTAGCAAAAGGTGACATACATGCATCGCCTCTTTAGCACTTTCCTGTGTTACATCTCAAGCCGTTGGAAAGACCGACTCAGAGGGAGGTTTCAGGCCAGATCTGCGTGAGTGTGAGTATGCTAACGGAAGCCTTTTGGCACTAATGCAGGTCCATCAAACACTAATGAGCTCGGGGGAAGAGGAAGACACCCTACAGAGTCTTTCTCACCTCCAGACCAGACATCAACCTGGAGTGGATTCACAACCAATGACCCCTATGTGAAAGTGTGCTAAAAAAAATCTAAAAAAATCAAAAACAGCTTTCGGAAAGCCTCTGTGTTGCACATAAAAGCATGACAACTGTAGTTATGACTAATAGTTGACAAGATTACTGAACTGTTGAAATATTAGCAAGCCAGACAATTGACAGAAGCCTCAAAATCTGCTCAGAAAAAATATTTTTAAAAATGAAGCTTTTCCTAATCACATAATGGACCAGTAACTTGCTAATTTGTTGTAGACTTTTCTTTGACAAAAACAACTTTAAGCAACCCTCTTTGTGTTAATGTTAAGCACAAAATTAAACGTGAAGCAGGGCTTTATGGCATTGTGACATCATCCCCTCATTACTGATCTACTCCAGTGACTCATCTCAGATTTTCACACCCAGTTACACAGATTTGTGAAGATTATATTAGATGTTTGTTTTTTCCCCCATTCTAAACTTTCACAGTCTCTCTTTCTCCCTTGATCCAACATAATATGCAGTTTGCGTTTAAGAACCCATGATCACAATCAAATGCAGCACAAAAAAAAAGAAATCCCCCTTTAGGATAATTAAAATCTTAATAAAAGTGCAAAAATTATTTGAGGCTTATATATAGTTTACTTGGGATTATATAGCTTTTAATATAAAGAATTCAGAATTCTTCATAAAAACCTAAATAATCCAACATAAGATAGATAGATAGATAGATAGATAGATAGATAGATAGACAGATAGATAGATAGATAGCTAGACAGATAGATAGATAGATAGATAGATAGACAGATAGATCGATAGATAGACAGATAGATAGATAGATAGATAGATAGATAGATAGATAGATAGATAGATAGATAGATAGATAGATAGACAGATAGATAGATAGATAGATAGATATGCACAAAAATAAAACTTATGTAGCCTATGGGCTTAAAAATAATTCAATATAATTAAATGTTGACAAGCAACATTTTGTGTTGTTTTTCTGTGATTTTTTTATGTCTTTATATGAAGACCTCCGGTCAAAAGACACGTAGTCAGTGTTGTGGTGGGGCTTCAGGTTAGATAGACACATTTGGAAAAGATATTCGGCACTTCAAGTATTTCCCCTTACAAGAAACAGCTGTTGAGATGAGGCCTATTGAACAACAGACTGACCTGCACACTGGAACTATCTCATCAAACGACAAAATATGTGCAGAAGAGAACCAAATGAAACATATAAGCATGCAAATCAACATGTTATACCACAGCTTGCTTGCTTGCTTGCTTCGTTAGTTGCAATGTCTGAGTTTGAGATACGACTGCGAGACCACCAGGATACTACAGCAAAAGTCCCGAGAGACCACCGGCATGCACGCTTCACAAGCAAAATAATGTGCCAAATTAAATTGTATAGATCATACAGATATTAAAACTAACACTCAGAATAAAGCCGTGCTGAAAAGTTCTTGACATTTGAGCATTTCGCTCTTTAAATGATATCTCTCCTCCTGTTTAATAAGCTTTAGTTGCTTAAATACTTATGTGTTCATCATTTACTCAAGAGACCCTCAGCCTGAGTGTGTAATAGACACACATGTTTGGATTGTTAATCAATACGCAAACATTCCACTTGATTAACACTCCAGCACACTTACTAGACAGCACTGAAGATCCTATTCACACTTACACTGACATGATACAAAGTAACATCACATCTGTAAAAGTTCGCATCACGTTCTATACAGAAAGCATGAGCTGCACACATCTGTGTAGTATGAAGGAATAGCGCGTTACCTCTGAAGACTCGCTTCTGCCTTCATCAGTCTGTGTGGCCTCGCGCTGATCCCAGCAAACTCCACTTTTCCCTGGAAAACTTGCGCGAGCGGAGCTGAAAGCCGAGAGCGTCCCGATGGGGGTTCGAGAATTTCCAATAAAGCCCCTCTTTCTCCTCACACACACACACACACACACACACACAGATGCAGATGCAGAAAGGAGCGCTAAACTCTCCTCTTGTGAATTTTATTCTCCGCTTTGTGCTCCCATCAGCACAAACTCCGCAGAAGTTTTCTCTAAAGTTGGAATTTAGAAAAGAGATTCCATATTCGGTGCCGCCGGTTCCCGAGAGCCCAAAGTTGCAGCGGCAGCGCGAGAATGCGAGACCTCCCCCTTCTACCCCTCCTCTCTCTCTCTGTCTCTCCTTCCTCTCCCATCTCCCCCCAACCCCCCCCCCCCCCCCCTCCTCTCTCTCTCACGCACCTCCCCCGCTACCTCTTCCTCCTCTCTTCCTCTCTCTCTCACCCCCCCCCCCGCCTCTCTCTCTCCCTCCTCGCTCTCCCACCTCCTCTTCTTCTCTCTCTCTCTCGCTCTCTCGCCTCCCCCCCTCTCTCCCCTCTCTCTTCCCTCTCCCTCCCTCCCTCTATCTCGCTCTCTACTATCCCCCCTCTCTCTCTCTCTCGTATCCTCGTCGCCCTCCCCCCCTCCCTCTCCGTCCATCTTCCTCCCCTCTTCTCTCCACTCCTCCTCCTCCTCATCTCTCCTCATCTCCTCCACCTCTTCCTCTCCCTTCCCTCCCCTCTCCCCTCCCTGACCCTCTCCCTCCGCCATCTCCGTCCTCCGCATTCCTCCTCATCACTCTCCCTCACTGTCTCCGCTCTCCCCTCTCTCCCCCTATCTTTCTCCCCTCTCTCTCTCCCCCCATCCTCCTCCCCTCCACGTGTCTTTCTCCTCCCTCCTCTCGCCGCTTCTCTCTCGCACCCCTCCCAGCCACTTCCTGCCTCTCACCCTAACTCGTTCTCTTCTCCTTTTTCTCACCTCTCCTCCTCTGCCTTCTCCTCCTCGCCCTCCCTCTCTCTCTCCGTCTCTCCTCCTCCCCTCCCCTCTCATCTCCTCCCCTCTCTCTCTCTCTCGTCCCTCCCCCTCTCTCACCCTCTCTGTCCTCCCGCCCCCCCTCTCCTTCTCCTTCCCTCCTCCTCCTCGCTCTCTCTCCTCTCGCTCCTCTCTCTCTCTCTCGTCGCTCCCCCCTCTCTATCATCATCTCTCTCGTCTTCTCTCTCCTCTCATCGCTCGTCCCTCTCCTCCCCGAAATCCCTCCCTCTCTCCCTCCTCTCTCTCTCTCTCTCTCTCTACGATCCGAGGACCACACCCGAACAGGCCGTTCACTTTTTTGTTTTTGCTTGAGGAAAAAAAGAGAAAAGCCCTGCTGGGACAGCGTCATGTTTCCTCAGCATCCGTAACTCCCAAATATAATAATATGAATAAATAACAGCGCTATATGCAATCTTACAAGAAAAAAATATTTTAGAGACGAATTGGGTCTGTTGCTTAGGGGTTTTGTCTTTTTTTAAAAAAATCTTTAATGTCCCGTCTCATCTCAACTCAATTCAATAACCACAGGACTGAAACTTTTTCTAGTAAAATACTGTTTTACCCAAAGGTGAAACGCCGTGTGCTGTCTGTGGACAGAGACGCGGCGCACCGCGAAACCCGGAGCAGAGCGCAAACGGGATTGAGTCTGGGTTTGGAGGAGTGAAGATCTGGGAGATAGAGAGGGATGTGGAATTAATTAAACTTGTGTAAATAATTAATCTATCCAATGCAACGAAAAACATTTTATTAATCATTACAATTATTTTTTATTTACTTTATCATTAGGCTATCTAATATTTATATATTTAATAGCCTAGACATTCTGAGTAGGCTAGCAGTTTTACTGTCATGATCTCCAGCTGGAGTGCCCATGAGCTCCTCTAGAGGGCACTCCATTCTGTACCTTGCCATTCACTCAGGACTCCATTTCCCATAATCCTTTGCCCGGACTCATCAAGTGCATCACCTGTCTCACATTAGTAGGACTATAAGAATAGCACTCACACTCTCTGTTACCGCTGGTGATTGAATGTTTTATAGCTCTTCCGTGGTTTCTAATTGTGCGCCGGGTGTTTCTAGTTTCTCCTGGGGGTGTGTCTCGGTTTACTTTCGTGTTTTGATCCCTGGACTGTTTTATTGTTTATGATTGTTTTGCTGCCTGCACTGACCATTGCCTGATTATCTGGATTACTCTTTTGCCTTGCCACTGCCATTGTTGTTTGCTGTTGTTGACCACGCCTGTTTGACTACGCTCTTATTAAAGCCTTGCATTTGGATCCCCACTTTGTCGTCACACCTCCCTCGTTAAACACCGCCACACCCGGACCAGCGGCTTTCCCGGAGCATTCTAGTCCATCCATGGACCAGTTGCCCCGCTACTACGTCTCCAGCAAGGAGGACTGATCTATTGAGCGTGTGTTCACCAGTTCTGTGAGTTATCCTATCTAGTACCGTTTGATGAAATTGCTTTAAAAGTCATTTTTCGTTTTGGACTCAACGAGTCTGTGAAGTCATGGTTTCCTGGAAGAGAATTCAAATGTACTTTGAGAGACTTTATGGATTATGCTCTTTTGTTATGTGGTTCTCCCTTCACCGTGGGAGAGGCAAAGTCTCTTTCCAAAACGGCCACCAGCTCAGAGACCATTCACAAAATGGCTGACAAACCCAGAACCTGTTCTCAAGATGGCCACCACACCACAGCCTTCTACTGTCATGTTTGCTTCTCCTGAGTCTCGTCCCGTAATGTCCACCATTCCAGAGTCTCTCTACAAGATGGCTGCCAACCCAGAGACTCTCCACGAAATGGCGGCCACACTAGAGCACGCTCACAAAATGGCGGACACACCAGCGCCCCATTATGTCACAGCTTCCATTCCTGAGTCAAGTCAAGTCACAGCTAATCTTCATGAGTCAAGTCAAGTCTCAGCTGGTCTTCCAGAGCATCGTCACGTCTCAGCTGATCTTCCAGAGCATCGTCACATCTCAGCTGGTCTTCCAGAGCATCGTCATGTCTCGGCTGATCTTCCAGAGCATTGTCACATCTTGGCTGATCTTCTAGAGCATCGTCACGTCATGGCTGATCTTCTAGAGCATCGTCACGTCTCGGCTGATCTTCCAGAGCATCGTCACGTCTCGGCTGATCTTCCAAAAGCTTGTCATGTCAAGCCTGCTCATGCCAAGCTTGCTCACGTCAAGCCTGCCAAGTCAAAGCCTGCTCACAACAAGACTGCCACACTAAAGCCTGCTCACATCAAGTCTGCCAAGTCAGAGCCTGCTCATGTCAAGCAACAGTCTTCAGCCATCATGGATGCTACTCCAGTGTTCCAGAGCATTGTGAATGTTGCATTTGAAGACACTAAGTCAGTCCCAAGGCATTCGAGCCTGGCATCCAGTGTGGAGGACCCTCAGCTTGTGTCAGTGCAAGCTGCTGGCATTCCAGGGGTCTCTACGCTCACGAGTCATGCAGACTCTACACTCACGAGCTTCGCAGAATCTACGCTCACGAGTAACACAATTTCAATATTCTCAAGCCTGCTGGCCGCTACTCCCCCCAGTTCCCCAGGCACTGCACCGTCAGTCTTGGAAATAGACAATGTACTCTCTGTCCTGCCAGTTATGGCTATGGCCATTCTCTGTGTTTGGGCCGCACACACCGCTGTAGAACCTCCCGAGGTGGTGGCGCCCACTTTACTCCCCAAATCTGATCCCAAGTCTAGCCCAGAGAAGGCTCCTGATACCAATTTTAGCCCAGAGAAGGCTTCTCTTCCCGAGTCTAGCCCAGAGAAGGCGTCTGATCCCAAGTCTAGCACAGAGAGGGCTTCTGTTCCTGAGTTTAGCCCAGGGAGCTCTTAGGTTCCAGAGTCAAGCTCAGTTTTCGCTCCAGCCCCTGACCTTAGTCTAGTGAGGCCTTCAGCCCCTGAGCACAGTACAAAGATGACTTTAGTCCCCGAGTTTGCCCCAGAGTTCACTCCAGTCCTTGAATCTGTCCCAGAGTTCATTCCTGTTCCCTCCAAGGTGGCAACATCCGTTGCAGAACCTCCTCTGACAAAAGCAGGACTCTTTCCCGAGCTCATGGTGTTCCCTGTCACCTCTGTCTCTACCACAGACACTATTGTCAAACTCTCCCTGTTACCTGATGCCTCTGTTACGGCCGTGAGTGCGATCTCTGAACCATCTGTGTCTGTTAAAGCTCCTCTTGCTATTGCTGCAGAACCTCCAGGGTTGGCGGGCGTGTTCGCTTCAGCTCCTCATAAGACAGGGGTGCCCACTTATGAACTCTATGTCTGTACTGACGAGGTCATGGAGACCATCAGTGAATCCCCTTTTAAACCAGTCTCGGCCCTAGAAGCCAATCATGAATTCTCAGCACTGCCCATTACGGTTGCTAAGACTGCTTCTGAACTCACAATCCCGGTCAAAGAGGCCTCTCCCGAACTCTCTGTTTGCCCTGTCATAACCAAAAAGGTCGTCTGTGAACTCTCTGCCTGTCCTGTCACGGCTATGGAGGCCGTCTGCAAACTCTCTGCCTGTCCTGTCACAGCTATGGAGGCCGTCTGTGAACTCTCTGCCTGTCCTGTCACGGCTATGGAGGCCATCTGTAAACTCTCTGCCTATCCTATTATGGCTAAGAAGCTGTTTCTGAACCCTCAGTCTGTCCTATCACGGCTATGGAGGCCGTCTGTGAATTCTCTGCCTATCCTGTTACGGCTAAGAAGGCCGTTTCTGAACTCTTAGTCTGTCCTGTTCCGACCAACAAGGTTGTTTCGGAAGTCTCTGACATTCCAGCCACGGTCAAAAAGGCTGCCCCTGAACTCTCTGCTCACCCTGTTATGGCTAAAGATGCCATTTCTGAACTGTCTGCCAGTCTTGTTACGGCCGCTGAGGCCATTGTTAACCTCTCTGTGCTCTATGTTCCAGTTCTGCCTGATCCACCTTGGTGGTATCCTGCACCATCAGCTCCGCCCTGGTGGTCTTCTGCTCAGCCATGGTGGTCCTTAGCTCTGCTCTGGTGGTGATATCCAGCTGGAGTGCCCATGAGCTCCTCTAGAGGGCACTCCATTCTGTACCTTGCCATTCACTCAGGACTCCATTTCCCATAATCCTTTGCCCAGAATCATCAAGTGCATCACCTGTCTCACGTTAGTAGGACTATAAGAATAGCACTCACACTCTCTGTCGTCGCTGGTGATTGAATGTTGTATAGCTCTTCCGTGGTTTCTCAGTTTCCGTGTTTCTAGTTTCTCTGTTTCCTTGCCTTCGTGTTTTGATCCCTGGACTGTTTTCTTGTTTATGATAGTTTTGCTGCCTGCCCTGACCATTGCCTGATTATCTGAATTACTCTTTTGCCTTGCCACTGCCATCGTTGTTTGCTGTTGTTGACCACGCCTGTTTGACTACGCTTTTATTAAAACCTTGCATTTGGATCCCCACTTTGTCATCACGCATCCCTCGTTACATTTACATCTCACTCTAAGTTGTATTCTGTATTTATAACTGTGTAGGCTATGTGAAGAATACAATTCTTAAAATTTTGAAAATTGCTATGCATAGCCTACTCTTCAAATAAAGCGCTAATCTAAGTAGCCTACAAAAGGTTAAAAAAAAATTGCGATTGTTGCATTCTGGACAGAGTTCGTTAATGTCTCAATAAATTTTTCAACTTTATACAAACCAAATCTAAACATTAAATCTTATTAATTAAACATTTTAGAAACAACCATAGCCTAGTAACTTGTTAGTGGAAAAATACAGCCATGTCACGTGACAACTTTTATGGAACATTTGACAGTGTTTGACTACTTAAAAAAGAAAATAAAGCTTGCAAACAAACTTCAATGGCAAATCTGTGACATTAATACAATATAAAGTGCTAAACATTTCACATACTGTAAGTAAACTGTTTATCATTTCAACCGTGTGAACAGCAGCAAGTCTCACGGAAAAACCGTTAACGGAGCGGAGAAGCGAGCGAACAGGGAGAACAAACAATTTCTGAGGTAAAACAATAACTTCACAGCCGAACTGCAGCAAAAACTTTTTAAAAAGTCTTGAAATAGTGTAATATTTAGGTTAATGTTAACACTTAACAGACAAAGAGCAATTAAAAATAGGCCAATCATTGCTTTGACATAATTTGAATTACAAACGTCAATAAGTAGGCCTATTAGCACTAGTCTATATATTTCTTTAATGCATATTCATCTCTCTTTCTTTCATTATTATGTTCAAGTAAATATTTTACTCTGAAAGAAGTAGCCTACGTTGCATTAAATTTGCAGTAAAGCTGAAAATGGCAACATGGTTCCTAAAAAATTTGCCAACAACAGTTGAGAAAATATTTGTTCATAACGCTAAAAACGCAATGTAAAACTAAAATCTATCTGATAATATGGTCCTGTTCTAAGTATCATCTCCACAATCATGTAAACTCTAATTCGGTTCTATCCCGTTTCTGCTGGTCTCTGTCCAGTGGTTTTCCACACTGAATCCTGACTGAATCCTGGAGGGTTTTGTTGCGGGTTTGATAAGGTCTGAAAGCAGTGTGTCCGGTTACAGGTGTTTCACGCTGTAATCCGCTAACAAAGCGCTGAGCTTGAGCGACAAGACTATCGGCATTTTGCCAAGACCTTAACCACCTTTCACACAATCCCATACTAATATGCTGGCAATCTGCAGCACTTTCCTCTAAAGTTTGCTACTCCAAGTGACCCTACAAGTGCTTGAAGCACAAGTGAAGTCTTAAAGTCCCCATGAAATCAAAATGAAAGTTTTTTGGGTGTTAGTATCAATATGTTAGTCTTATGGTTATCTATAAGTCAGTGTGCTCCAAAACAGTGACAAAATTCGCATTTAGAAGATATAAGCATTCAAAGCTTGCAGTTCGTCACTTCCGCCAAAACGGCTCAACGATTTTTTTTTGACGTCACATCGTACTTCAGCTTCTCTAGATGCTCTCTAGAATCCGTGATATAAACGACCGCGATTGGCTATTTTAAAAAGGGGCGGGGCTGCTTGATATGTCCCGCCCTGTCTTCCTGTTTCAGTTAAAATGACGTCAACACAGAGTAACGCTGCGTGTTTCCTAAGCATTTCAGGGGATTTTTCAGAGAATGTAATATCAAGAACATAATAGATCAAATGTTACATATTAATATAATAATATATTATATATATGTAATAATACATAGATAATAGCTATATATATATAGAGAAGATTTTTAAGATAAATATATAACTTTATTTGATACTTTTTGTAACTAGTTTTCACTATTAATAGATATTAAACTATACAAATGTATTTATCATTTCATTAGATTATTATTACGATTATTTAATGCATTTCATTATTTATATTTTATTTACCCATTTTAATAAAATATAAAAAGATTGAATTTGAAAGTATTTATTTATAATTAAATTCCCTTCCTCGTCATTCTGTTGGAGGGAGTGGAAGGAGAACAGCGCATGCGTACGGAAATAAGTTGGTATTTTTGTAGCACTACTCAATTGTAACCTCAAAAAAAAACTCATGCTCGATGGAGACCGATACGATGCGAGTGGCACGAACATCACACAGGCTACGTTCCTTGTTCTTGAACGCTGAATCAGATTTGTTTGGTCGTCATCAAAAATCTGCGCATCAAACATGACATATCGCCGACTGATATATAGGCTATGAAGTAATATCGGCCGATAAATCGGAACATCTTCGGAGTGCCGCGTTATCGTGGTGCATTCAGCGTTATTATCGTGACATTTCACGTGACTTTCACGTTCCAATCAGGTGATTCATACTGAATGAAGTGAGTGGTTGCAAACAAAAAAGGTAACATGTAGGTTAGGCGTTTTAATTTGATGATTTTATGGTTTTGAGTGATGGAATTTAAAAATACATTGTTTGAACCCAATGAGGAAAATGCATCAGAAAGTAACCTCTTCATAAAGTATTTGTTGACTTAAGTTACTCTTAAAATGTGTATCATTAAGTCATCTGTGCAAAGTGTCATTTGTGCTGAAAGACTCCACAGATTCAGGGTTATGGATAACATCTATGATGATTATGATGTTATTCTCTCTCTTTAGGTCTACTGCAGATTCTGAAGTGATGTTTAGGAGTTTGCTGACAGTAAGGTTCAAATTAGAATTTGCATATTATTTTTAATATATTATGAGGTGTTGTGCATTCATGAAGTTTTAGGAACAATTTGTTTAAATAATTTACTTATTTTATTAATTTTAAAAATTCATTATTACTGATTTACGATTTTCAATACATTATAGGTTATGTGCATTTTTATGAATTGTATTTTAAATTTATTAAATTTTTTAATTAATTTTATTATGGTATTTTGTTTATAAATGTATTTATTATTTGTATTATTTAGTATGTATTTAATTATTTTAATGTGAATAATTTTCACTACACAACTTGAACATATATTAATGTTACAGAGGTTGGTTCATCATTCTCAGTGATTCACACACCACACACAACACACACACACAGACACACACACACACACACACACACACACACACACACACACACACACAACACACACACAGACACACAACACACACAACACACAACACACGCACACACGCCCACACACACCACGAACCAAACACAACACCAAACAGACACACCACACCACCACACCCACACACACAGGACAGGACGAGTCCAGAGTCATTATCATTCATTCATTCAGATCAGATGGGCTTGATAATGTTTCTATGAATGAGCTATTTTCTTCTTTTGAGTTGTCAGATGGTGAAATTTGTGTTTGTGTTTCATTCTTTTAAGTGCATATGTACTAAAGCCCTAGTGCACGTGGTTTATTCTTACCCGCCATTTGAGTCTGTGCTGCTTGAAAGTGTCTAAAAGAAGTGTCCTAAGAGGCTTTCCCCAGAATGCACCTGTTTGCTAGTTAAATCGGTCCAATCTAAATCAGGTGAAGGTAAATATCGACCCCCTGTGTGAGAATCTACTGTATGAGACTCAGTTCACAAACAAACGTTGCAGGTGTCCATTCACATAAACCTCCTCAAGCTCATTGAGAGCTTTACAACTCTTTCTGGATTAGCGTGATGGCACACGGTCAGCCGAGCTAAAGACGAACGCCGCCGACCTATTCACAGAATCAGAGTGAAAAGCAGAAGCTTTGCCCATCACTTTCCAAAGCAGCAGCGATGCCAGCAAAATTACAGTAATGCATTCTATATACTGAGATAAATAGTACTGAAAAGGGGAAGATGGCAATTATATTAAGTATGCATGCATGCATAAGGGTAAGTGTATATTTTAAGTTTACACGCATGCATAAGGGCAAGTGAATAAATTTATGCATGCATGCATAAGGGTAAGCCTATATTTTAAGTTTACATGCATGCATGCATAAGGGCAAATGTATATTTTAAGTTTACACGCATGCATAAGGGCTAAGTGAATTTTTCTTTCTTTCTTTTTTTCACCATTTTTAGTCTCCTCTTAGTGTTTATTCTTTTTTTTTGCATTTCATGTCAATAGTTTTGTGGTAACAAATGATTTTTTAAAAGCACAAATATTACATTCCATAATTTAATTAGTCGATATGTTTTTCTAACAAATTCAGTAGCTATTATTGACCGGGTAATAAGCACACTAATGTGTTTATGTTTCTGTGTGTTAGGCAGAGAGTGCAACACAACATCTGTTGCTCAGGCCTTCGACATCTGTGCAGTTTTCCCTCGCTAAATGAAATCCATCCAGTCTTTACAGGATTTGTTTTTCCATTACAGATGGTCCTGTGCACATGTTTCCCTCCCATTGGCTCTGGATCCGACCCTGCTACCGGCACAACACACACCGTTTAGCATAAAAGGACGCTTTCACCCCGTCTGTTCCACCCCGTCTGCACACACATGGCTGAGGAGAGACCGGCACAGAGGTGCATGCACAGGAGACACGCAGAGACAGGTAAGCATGCATGAGCATGTCTGTATATATGGACACTTTCAATCATTCTTTATTATTGTTTTTGTTTGTTTTGTTATTACTTACACTACTTACGTTAATAAGGCCTTAAAAGGTTTTAAATTGGAGCAGAAAGTCTTAAATTCAAGTTATGGCATTAAATGTTGCATGCACTGCAAAAATGAAGATCTTTGTCTTGTTGTCCGATACATATATCTAAACATTGTAGAATCAGCATGCATTTACTTGAGAAGATATTATGAAGATATGAAGTCTTGTTTTTTTTTAAACAAGATTGCTTATCATACGTCATTTTTTTGCATCTACCTTGTTTTAAGACACATGTTTTTAGACATGTGCACTGGAAAACAAGTGTGATCTAAAGCTACAGTAAAAGTTATTTTTATATTATAGTTAAGCTAAATTTTGTGTGTAAAATTAATAATTTAGTGCTACTAATACAACTCGTTGTATTCTCCTTAGACATTAACATTTAGAGAACATATTGACGTATCCTTTAATTTATTCCTTAAATTTAGTCCTAAAAAGTCTTTAAATTTACCTTCATAAACTTACAGAAACCCTGCACAGTGTCACTGCATCTCATTATGTCATTATGCATCTCATTTTAGCCTAAAAGATGTGCAACATGTCTTTTAAATACTTGTGCATTGTTCATAAATTGATTAGAAGTAGAAGACAGTGAAGTGAAGTTTCTTTAGAACAGACTAGCTGGTTCTGTCAGTGATTCCTGTGAAGTCTGAGCAATTTTGTGCATTTGAGAAAAATGTTTGTGAGAAGCTATAAACATTTGATTCCATGTGTTGGCAATGAAATATCAAGATGCAGGTTAAATCATGTAGAATTCTTTATGTTCAACAGTTATGACAAGTTGCATCACATAAGAGATATGCATCACAATAAATATTTCACCTTAATTTGTGCAAAGAAATGCTTTCTAATAGGAATGCATTTGACCAGATTTTGAATGTGTTGCTTTTCAGCATCAGCTTTGATTCCGAGCTTCACCTCAGGTTTCCTCCACTAGAGGTCAGTGCTGTTCTACAATACTAATGCATTCAGTTGGTTACAGTATGCCAGGCATTAATAAATGATCGGACATGATGCTGAATATGTATACAATCACACAGGTATAGGAAACACAGTACGGATTGTTCCCATTGGTCACCATATTTGATCATATCTCATATATAGAATCCATAAGTATAAATTTAAGATAGTAAGTCTCTTATACATTTGTTTCTTTATTTCTAGCAATGAATCAACTCCACAGAGGTACACACAATCTGATGGGGTTTTTGCTTGATCAACTACCATTTTGGGTGAGCATACTAATATAATATGGAAAATTTTACTCCTGCATAAAATGGTTTAATGGTTTTCCTTGAACATTTTTGCCTTGGTATACCACTTACCTTAAAAGGAATGAACTTGATGATGATTTCATTAAATAAGACCTTTAGTTAAACAGATTTGTCATCTCAAATAATATAATAAAATGAAATCTGTCTGAACATACCTGGGTTATATTCAGCGTTAAAATCTAAATAATTATATTATGCCTAATTTATGAAGCCTAATTTTAACCTAGGTAGGCTATATATATATTTATATATAATAATATATATTTATATTATCTATATATATATATATATATATATACACAGTGTCATGACAAAATAATGTGTTTACCCAAATTAATTTCTGAATGCAGTTGTAAAAAAGCCTATTATAGTAATATAATAATATAATATGAGAATTTTGGTGAACTTGACTGACATGACCCTGACTGACTGACCGGACCCGACCTCACATCACCTCACCCTCACCTGACCTGACCTGACTCTGACCTGACATGACCTGCCGAACGTCACCTAAACCGGACCTGACTCACCTCCAGCTCCACCTGACATGCCTGACCTCACATGACCTGACCTGGACTGAAAGACCTGACCTCACGTCACATCACCTCACCTAACTCAACCTGACCGACCTGAACATACCTCACTGAACGGACTGACCTGACCATACTACCTCACCTCACTCACCTCACCCCCACCTCGACCTGACATGACCTGACCTGACCGACTTGACCTCACCTCACCTCAACTCACCTAACCCTCACAGACCTGAAACCTCACGCACCGCCCTGACCTGACCGGACCGACCGACTAACGTCACCTCACTGACATCACCTCACCTCACATCGACCGGACGACCGGACCTGACCTTCAACTCACCTCACCTGACCTGACCCACCTCACCTACCTACCTCACCTCACCTCACCTGACTTCACTTCACTTCACTTCACTTCACTTGTAACTTTTGACTTGACTTGACTCACTTTGACTTCACTTGACTTCACTTGACTTCAATTCACTCACTTCACTCACCTGACCTGACCTGAACTGACTTTATTTGACTTTACTATACTTTATTTACTTTACTTTCACTTACTTTATTATTTTATTTTTACTGACTTTACTTCACGCACTCACTTCACTTCACCTGACCTGACATGACTGACTTTAACTTACTTTACTTTAATTACTTTACTTACTTCCCCTTTTTATTTTATTACTTACTTACTTCACTTAACTTCATCATCACTTCACCTGACCTGATGACCTGACCTGAACCTGACCGGACTTTCTTTACTTACGTTACTTTTACTTCACTCAATTCACTTATTCACCTGACATGACTGACGCTGACATGACATGGACCTGACTTTACTTACTTACTTTACTTTACTTTACTTTACTTTACTTTACTTTACTTCACTTCACTTTAGTATTTTATTTTACTCACTCTTCACTCACTTCACTTTGACTTACTTCCTCTACTTTACATTACTTTTACTTACTTTACTTTACTTTACGTTACTTATATTGATTTAACTTAATTACTTTCACTTCACTTCAATTCACTTCATTTACGTTACTGACTTACTTTACTTAGCGTTACTTTACTTTACTTTATGGACTTTATGTGACTTGACTTGACTTGACTTGACTTTACTTTACTTACTTACTTACTTTACTTTACTTACTTTGACTTTACTTCACTCACTCACCCCCCCCCCCCCCCGCTTCACTTCACTTCACTTCACTTCACTTTATTATTTTACTTTACCTGGACATGTTTTTGTGGGATTCACTCTTATGGATTGGGGAGAAATACTGTGATAGTATAAATTAAACTAAGGCTTTCCCCCTTGACCTACTAATATAGACACACTTTCTTCTCTACGAGTTGAAAGTGTCTCTCGCTGTAGCTTAGTTTCCATCCGCAAGAATTAGGTCTGCTCAGGAAATTATGTGAGTGGTTGGGGCTTTGAGCCAATGAGGGTTTAGAGAGAATGAAAAGACAGGTGACATTAATTCCCTGACCTTACTGATGCTAGCTTACTCCAGATAAACTTTCCTTGCTGAAAACACCCAACACTGTGCTCTTATAATGATGATCACAATAGTGAAACAGCTTATGCTGAATATTGACTCACTGTGACTTACTTTTTTTATTATTATTCAATAGTATGTCATCATACTGCAGATATAACACCTTTAAGTCAATCATCTTAATTTAAGAAATTACACATTTATTTACTTTTTCTAAATTACTGTAGAATTTTTGCCACATTTCCAATCGGCACTGCTGGGTAGATTACTTACAAATTGTCAGGTCGTTAGATTGCCAAGTAACATTGGCAAAAGTAATGTAATCCATTACATTACACATTTTAGGTAATATAATCAGATTATTTTTAGATTACTTTGGGCCAAACTACGGTTTCACATTGATTTAAATGAGATAATAATGTACCACATTGATATAAAAATACAAAGAGAAAGAAAATAAATTCCATTTGTTAACATCAAGTGCACTAAACATTACATTAACCATTGAGTGATAATTCAAATAAAAACTAAATGTGTTCATCAGTAGTTGATGCACTGTTAAAATGTTGAGAAAACACTTTTTAAAATCGAAATTATTTTTATACATCCAATGGTCAAAGATGGGTGCTGATTCGCATGTTTTATGTTTTAATTTATTTGGTTCCACCCACTGGTGATGGTCTTTATGTGAATTTCCACAAACTGGAAGACTTTCTCAATGCATTAAGCGTTAGGCATTTTAGAACGGAAAATGGAAAAGAGTGAAAAGAGAAGTGAGGGAGAATCAATAAAAGAGGAATTAGTTATTGCTATTGTGTTAATGTAATAGGTAACTCAATAAAACAGTACTGTAGTCGGATACGAGTATTTTAAATGTAATCTAATCACAAAGTATTATTTAGAATCGATTATATAAAAGTTCTCCAGTAATCAGTTTATACCCAGCAACTCGCCAATAGGGGGCTCTGTTTTATATCGTGTCAGTTGGAATTTAAAAGGGTCATCGGTGCAAAAGTCACTTTGCAAAGTCGTTTAAACAAAATATGTAGGAAGGTGTGTACACCATCCATCCTATACATTATACAAAATCCATCAAGTTTTGTTTTTTCCAATACAATTTTAAATAATCCCCTTTCTCAAAACAGGCTGGTGTTCTGAGGATCCTGGCAGATATGAAGTAGTTCTGTAAAGGCCCCCCTCCCCTGATAGTTGATGACGATAGTGTTTCCGCACAGAATGGATGGTGTTTAACCTTAGCTCCGCCCTGAGTGAGCTGTCTTCAGTCCGCCATTGTGTTAACTCTGGTGCAGGGAAGACAAGATGTCTCCGATTAAGCGATTGAGGTGATTATTGTGGGGATTGTAATAGGAATTTATAGCCATCATTCATTTACTCCCGACATATGAGCTGCTGAAGACGCAGAGGATTAATGTTACTTTCGTTTTGAAGTGAATGCGCCACTCCCGATCTGCCTAAATGCATCTATGTTCAAGCGAATCATTCGTGATCCAGCCTCATCTACAGAAGAAGTGAGTATAAGGGTTTTTTATGAATCTTTGCAAATCACCTTTCCTAATAATGCGCTAATTAGCAAGTTTCAGATGAATGCGGCTAAAGTAAACAGTCTCTCTGAGAGCAGCTCGGAAGAGAGGGGCGGGGCCAGCAGAGCTCATTAACATTTAAAGCAACATGGACTATAATGGATTGATAAAAACAGAGCTGATTTTTTGAAGGTTTGAAACCCCGGTGTTGTTTTACACTAACATTGAGAAATTTTAACCAAAGTACTGTATGTAATAGACTTTTAATTAAGACCCTAAAGAATCATATCAACTTGTGCAAAATGAGCATCCGATGACCCCTTTAGTCGAGCTACGAACTGAACATTGGCTATTGAACAGGTTTGCATCTTGAAAACAACCTCGCTTTCAGTGTTACTTGAGAGGAAGTGCATGATAGCTCATATTTTGGATTACAAATATTTCAAAACCACCAACCCAAAGTATTCAACTTGGATGCATAACTCATTGACACATTCGGCAGATGCTTTAATCCAAACCGACAGTCTTTACACTTTATCTGTGCATGCGTTCCCTGGGAATCAACCCTATGACTTGAAGTTGCTAGCACTATGTTGACCATATGAGGAATGATTCCTCAAATCATTAGTGCTGTAATTGATGAGATGCACCATTTTCATCAATGCAATATTCAAAGATAAAAATCCTAGAGAGCCAAGCTAGAGAGGTTCGGAACCAGAAGGCTGGGATTGAGCCTGATCTCAAGCTAATTGAATCTGTAGTCATTTGTAAAGTAAGTCGGCAAGATGTTTTCTTGGTGAGTGGTTTTCTGTCAGTCCATATTTGAACATGCTTCTGTTTTGTTGAAATAAGATTTCAGCACTGCTAATGGCAGCAGCTATCATACATTCCCACAACCGCTTGGCTGGACAAAGAGGTGGGCCTGCAGCCAGACAGTAGATCCAAACCACACAAATGTTTCATCACTGATGTATGAGGCTAGAACATTTTCCTTACGTTGCAAAAGAAATGTTCGTAATTGAATAATTTTGAACTGGATGCCAAGAAAGCAGATCCATGCACTTTCTGTGTTTGTGGTAGTTACGCTTCACCACGTCTGGGGTCTTTTGGCAAAGATTGAGATGTGGAATGTTGCATGCAAAACCCCCATACAGTTTGTATGAGGTCAGGCAATGGCACATTCAAAGTCCTCCTATCAATGCCTTCTACCTTTTTTTCCCAACCATTTTGGCAAGTATTGTCGAGGGAGTTGGCTGCTGGCAGCCTATCACCCTGCAGCTCTTGACTGGTTACCCATTGAGGCTAAGCAGGGTTGAGCAAGGACAGTACCAGGATGGGAGACCTCTTGGAGAAAACGGTCTGTGTCAGTCCAAGTAGCCAAGAATGATGACATACTCCTTTGGTTCAGATGTTAACTGTGGTCCTGACTGATCCAGGTGGATGTTGTGCATTGGCAAACATTATTCTGTTGGAAGAAGACCACCTTCGATCAGGTCTGTGTTCAGTAAAATCAATGGGTTGAAGGTCCTTCAGATTGAGCCTCTCTAAGAGACTCTGAGTATGCATCTTAGAGTTACTAGATGCCCCATCTTTGGTACCGGAATCATGACCGGAATAAGTCTTCCAAAGCATGGAGACTTCTTTTAATGTAAAGACAAAAAACAGGTGATGATAAAGTCCACCGAGACAGTTGGTGCACTAACCTCGAACCAGCCTTTTTGTTGCCAGCAATGCCTCTCATTCCATCTCCTCCTTGTTTCATAGCAATTGAATTGCATGGGTAGAAATACTTAAATCCCAGTGACCAAGAGGTCTCTCATCTCACATTCCCTTTGGATTGAATTTGTTCCCACAGCTTTCACTCTCTATCACCATATTCTCTTGTAGAGATGGTCCTCCTGATCAAGGCTTGGGATCAAGGATCCATCCTTGAAGGGTTTCAAGCAATCTTTCATCAGTTGGCTACACCACTCGCCAGACTACACCTACAACAAAGATTAGGTAAGGACTCCAAAATATTTTTTATTGCCTAATTTACTTGCATGTGCCAGGGACCTTCGTTTTTGATGAGCACAGTGTCCAAGGTTCCCAATCTGACATTCCCTCTAGATCATTACCCTACTTGGATGACTGATTCAATTCCCACTCTAGATGATGCAAAAAACTTCCACCCTCAAGTTCTGTGTCGGGTTGAAGGAACTCTTCATCAAACCCAGGAAATAATGCTAACGGCTGAAGACGACTTTGTTGCTTACAGTTGGCACAAAGAGTCAACAGTCTCCACTAGATCCACTAGAAGATGTGCAAAGTTGAATGGGGTATGTACACTGTCTGGTTTTTGTTGAAAATGTTCTTCGTCTTATCTTCCTCCATTTTTCAACCTTCAGTCAAAGTAGCTGTTTGATAATTTGAGGACTCAAGGGGTGTTGCAAGCAAAGAAACCAAGAATTAAGCATGCCAGATTTTGAACTCCATTGAGAAAGAAATTCTGACGTAAAACACTTGGTTTGTTCTGGTTGGTTGTTATTCTGGGTTTTCTTCATTCTGCCAATGTTTGGACCTACAGTACATCTTTACCACAGGTACAGTCTTCTTATAGGGGCCTGGGTGCATCACAATGGTGGTAGTTTATCAATCCGATAAACCTGCAATCTTTCATTTACAAATGGAGATCCATAAGCACTAAACCTCACCACTCCACAAAACACCTAATAAAGTTGGTCAAATGTGTATCAATGTCTATACGTGTTAAAAAATGCTTCTATTGTCAGTTACGTACATTAGGACTTCCCAGAGATGCTTGGAATTGTGTGATAGTGTATTCTCTTTTGCAAACACATTTGTGTGGTGTAGTGGCTATACATTGTGGCCAAAATGTAGAAGTCTGCTAGTTTGAACCCTGCAATGTAGCAATTCAGATTGAGTTCCATTCAAAATCTCTAATAAATCCCCAGGCACCACCTGCCGTCTGTTTAAGGAATGACTACCTGAAAAGATTAACCTTCTATTTTTTTTCTGCAAAACTAAACCATTTAGAAAAATCAGTGCTAACCTATCGTCTGGTCTTTTTTTTTTTTTGCATGTTGGGGAAAGAATGTTATTCAGTCAGAAGTTTGACAATCAAGGCCTTGGTCGTACATCAAAGAATTAAGATTTGTCTGAGAAACCCATACGTTTAAAACAGTCCCGGAATACAAAACCATATCTGATATCTATGTTTGTGCTGAAAAGCTATAGATTTAGTTGGTTACCTATCTTCCTTTACCCTGTATACCCCTTGAAAGTGGTATACAGTTTAGATCCAAAATTCAACCATATAAAACATTTTGAGTGGTCGAGAAGTGATAAAAGTGTGTTGCCTTTGATAGTTTCTGAGAGCTGTGCAGTGTCGTCACGCTTCGTCGTACCACCTTCTTTTTATGACCTAGTCCAAATCAGCCTTGAAGGGTTTTTAACTAAGAGTTCTTTACTATTACCTCACTTTCACTATTACATTACCTTGAGTCTTACCCTGCCAGACACCATCAATATCAGAATAATGGTCAAAGTGCACAGCAATGATTACGTTCACGTTTATGCATTTGGCAGACAGTTTTACATTGCATTCAAGATATACATTCGGTCAGTTCATGCATTCTCTAGGAATCAAACCCATTGGTGTTGCAAGTACCATGCTTTACAGTTTGAGCTAATAAGATGCATCATCTGTGTCTTTAGTCACTCAGGCTTATATTTAGAAATGCGAAAGTAGCCTATATCTTAAAGATGCAGTTTTTCCACATTCGTACTAGTAGAAATACTAAAGTTAATTAACTGTACTACATTACTACAGCAAGTAAGCAGAGGTTATGTAGATGGTATATGAACATGCACATGTATCTAAGAGTTGAAGTCCAACCCCTCAATCTCCTGGGGACACACTGTCCTGCAAAATGTATTTCCAACCTGCTTCAAGACCCCTGCCTTTGATTTTTAAGCAATCCTGAAGTCCAGGATTAGCTGGTTCAGGTGTGTTTGATTAGGATTGGAGCTGAACTCTGCAGGACTGTTGGTCTGCAGGAGCAGGGTTGAAGACCTCTGATGTAAGAGGTGTGAATAAGTTCCTCTTGTGGCCGAAAAGGGAATTACATCAAATAGTTTCTTGAGATTTCCCCTGTTATTGAAACCATGCCACCTAGTGGAAACTCTCCTGTAGAGACAGAGGCAGGATCCTCTGTTTATTATGGATAAATCAGTGTTGACTTCTCATCAGACCACTGACAATTTGCTAAGCCCTGCCTTAAAAACTGTACTGACCAAACATCCTTAAGCATCTGTTGCTTTCCGCTAAGTCTTCAGACAAGCACAATTTACTAAAATAATCACCTAAATACCCAATGCCTTTCAATGAGATGTTCTCTAAAGCTTGTCTTTGCAGCAGTAACCAAGGCATATGATCTTTTTATCTAGAATTTGAGATACGTTTGATAATTCTAAGTGAGTTTTATAGGCTTGTTCATGACCTTCCACTTTATTTTTCATCATTACCAGAGATTAAACTCATTGTATAATAATAGACGCAAGCATGCTTGCTATTCATGTTTGTTTTTGTTAAACAAGGCATACATGAGATTTACTTTCTTCAGAATATATGTGTATACACTGCATGCATTGTTGAACAGTGACGTACCTTCATAACTATAGTATAAGTATAAAGTTCATATTTGAGCACAGTTTCTGATGACTGAACACTGATGACAGGTGAAAGTTCAGTTAGTCATGAAGCACGTGTTTGTAATGTATTAAGTGTGTGACGTCTTCCTGAAGTCTGTGGTCCACATCTAGTCTCATCTTGAGTGTCAGTCCACTGTCTCATGCAAAGGTGTTTTGTATGAAACTGTTATCATTTACTCACCTTCATGTCATTCCAAAACTCTATGACTTCTTCTGCAAAACATAAATGAAAATATTTTGAAAATATTTTTTTTGTCCATGCATAAGCTCATCAGTGTTGTTTGGTTGCCAACATTCTTCAAAATATCTTCTTTTATGCTCCACAGAAGGAAGAAAGTCATACAGGTTTGGAATGATGTGAGTGTGAGTAAATGATGCCTGTGCTGTGCTGCCTTCCTTTGACCAAAGTTTTTACATACAGTATTTTGCAACTTGATGCTGCTTCACAGTGGTTTCAGGTATGAAAACTACCACTTGCATTCTTGATCCTCTACCTACAGGTTTGTTTAAGTCATGTTTTGATTTTTTTGTGCCCAATGGTGCTGAAAGTGGTGCTGCTGTTGTTCCAGCTGCATTAAAAATGTTTGCCATTACCCCTGTACCAAATAGCAAAACTTAGACTTTGGACAATTTAAATAACTACTGTCCTATATCAAAGCTTCCTTTACTGGCAAAAATTTTAGAGCGTGCTGTTGATTTACAGTTGTACAACCAGCTTTCTTTCAATAATCTTTTTAAGCCACTGCAGTCTGTTTTTTTATTTATTTCTTTGTTTATTATTTTCGTAGTATTGAAACAGCCTTGGTTAAAGTTACAAATGACTTACTAATGGCATCTGATGCTGGATTTCCTTCCATTCTTATTCTCTTAGACATTAACACAGCATTTGACACTGTGAACCACAACTTTTTGTTTTTGGTGTTTCTGGCACCGTTTAAAACTGGTTTAGATCTTACTTGGCTGGACACAGACAGTTTGTTGCTAAGGTCTGATATCTACTGTGTCCCTCAGGGCTCGATTTTAGGACCTTTACTTTTTAGTCTTTATTTCCGAATTCTCTTGGTATTAAGTATCATTACTATGCTGACGACACGCAAATTTATATTCTGTGCAAACATGGTCAAAGTGAAGCTGTGTCATTTTAGATGAAATGCATTTTTTAGATAAAATCATGGATGGCTAACAGTTTTCTTTGTTTAAACTGTGATTTGTTTAAACCTCACCAGCTTTGCAAGTCTGTCAAACACCTTTTATTATTGATGGTTTGGTACTAGAATTTCAGAAAAAATTGAGTAATCTATGAGTGATCTTTCATTCTTCATTGACATTTGATCTCCGTGTACGAAATGTAGTCAAAACTTCATTTTTTTTATATCATAGAAGTATTGTAAAATTGCATCGCAAGATATTCTTCTCAGTGGCATAAAAATAAATTAAATATTTGTATTTTGGTTTTAATGCAGTACTTACCACTTCAGATTATTTGCTGTACGGTTGCGAAGAGGAGGAAAATGTAACATATTCCAGGATTTTTTGGAAACTTTCTGAAAATGTTGTAATCCTAATTTGCATTTCATCCAAAATTCAGCAGCTAGAATTTTAACTAGGACCAGATCAAGCGATCATATTACTCCCATTACTGAAAAAATATATTACTTTCTTTAAAAAAGTACTGACCCCAAACTTTTGGACAGTAGTGTATGTATTCGTTATTAATGTATTTGAATGCATTTATGAGTTTTTGAAACTAGAACGTTTCAAATCTTTTGTAGATCCATTTCTGGTAGAATGCAGTGAGAGCAGAGCTACTTCAGCTAGTTAGTATTAGTTAATTTGTAAGCAATCTCCAATACATGTTGGATGCTGTCTCATTCTGATTTGTTGTCATCAGTTTGTGTTGGAAGGTTATTAATGTTTTAGTATTTGCAATTCTCTGTGCACAGATAACACCATTTGACCCCGTATTCATGGACTTCCTTGAAAATGTCATTTATTTGTAAATGTGAGGCTGCAGGTTTTCTGGGCTTCTGTCCTGGTTGACCTGTACAACGTGAGCGTGCAATTCCTGGTTGTGTTTGCATCATTCTTTCGCTAGATGTGCCATGAATATTGCACTATGCTGCATTCTCTTGCAATGTGTTTGGGTCACTGTTCTGTGCATTATAATCGGTACTGTGTTATCTAGTGATCGCCGGTCACTGTCACTCATGAGAGGAGCTTGTGCTCTAAATGTGATGTAACTGAGCGGATATTTCAGGTAATGGGGTCTACAGTAATAGGATCAGTCCATGGATTTACAAGTTATTCGAAGTGGCTGACGCACTGCATTGTGGGAATGCACACATGCACATAAACAGTTTGCATGTGACCTCTTGATTTTTTCCCGTATACAGTTGTCTGAACATCATTTCATCAGATCAGCTGTCTCTTTTCCTCAAATGTACAACATAGGAACCACAGGTGTAGAGAATCACTTTAACTAACAACATCGTAACCAAAACAAGCACAAACTCTTAAAAAGGCACAAAACTGTCACTGTTGCAGTACCCGGTCCCTTTCAAAAGGTACTAATATGTACACTTTAAGTACTAATGTGTACTTTTAATGTACTAAAATGTACTAGTTAGTGGTAAATAAGGTACAAGATGTACCTTTTTAGCTTTCACCGCCTCAGTGACAGCTTTGTGCTTTTTTTTGTCTTCATCTATTGATTCAGCAATCAGTTTTGTCTGTCAAATGTTTGTGCATCTTTCTTTGCAATAAATGACACTTGATTTTATATTGTATTCCTGATATAATCAGATTGAGACATTTTAGAAGTGCCCAAATACTCTCTGGGGTCGCTGTAGATGAAATTGCAAAACAAATATATTTTAAATACTGTATATTCGTGTTCTAAGGTGATGATTTTAGGGCAGAAATTGTTCAGCAGCATATTTATTGGACTTTTTCTGGACTGTCGGTCATCTTGGCTTTCAGTTGTCAGTTTAGAAGCTAGTTTTCACTTGTTTCCTTTTCGGTCATGGTGATGAATCCGTTTACACCTGAGTGTTTCAAACTACTCTTGCTGCGTCATCTGACCTGGTTCTGTATGTCTGTACGAGTCTGCGAGCGGTTCACGACATTCAAGAGGACACGTCTTACACATCACGCTGCATGCAGATTATCAGTGCGTAGGGTGTGTGTGTGTTTATTGACGCAGGATTAAAGTAATTCAGTGTGTCTGTGGGTTAGTATGTCAGTGTATCAGTCAGTAGGTTTCACCGGAACATAAACGTCTTTGAATTAAATGCACAAAGCAGCTGCTTCCTGCGTTTGTAATAGTCACTAGGGAATGGTAGGTATACACCCACACACACACGAAACACACACACACACACACACACAAAAAAAAAAAACACACACACACACAAACACACACAGACACAAACACACAACACAGACACAGACACAACACACACACACACACACACACAGAAGAGGAACAGACCTCACACAAAACACACACACAACACAGAACAACGCACCACACACACACACACACACACACACATAGGACACACCACACTACACACACACACACACACACCACACAGACACACACACCACACACAACACACACACACACATACACACACACACACACACACAAACCACACAAACACACACACAGGACAACGCACACACACACACACACACACACACACACACACAGACAAAAACACAACACACACTCACACAGACACACACACAGACACAGACTACAGACAATACACACACACACACACACACACACACACCCACAGACGGAGCACAGACACACACCACAACACACAGACAAGCACAACACACACACACACAACGCGCACACACAGACACACACAGACACACAAACACATACCCACACACAACACACAGACACACACACACACACACACACACTCATACAAACACGCAACACAGACACACACACACACACAGAAGACCACACACACACACACACACACACACGACACAGACACACACACACACACACCAACACAGCCAGAGACACAGACACTCACACACACACACACACACACACACACAAACAGAAACACACACACCCCACACAATAGCACACACACACACACACACACACAGAAACGCACACACACACACACACACACTACAGACACACAACACACACACACACACACACACACACACACACACAGACCACAGACACACACACACACACCACACACACACAGACAACACACACACACACACACAACAAAAAAAACACACACACACACACAAAACACACACACACACCACACACACACCACACAGCCTTCTATGACCTGATGAGTTTTCTGGTTGTTACTGCATGAAAAAAGTGAGGAAAAAAAGCTGCAACTGCACTAGAAAATAAAATTTTCAAAGTTGTAGTGAAACAGATATTGGATACAAGAAAATGCATTTCAAACTTTTCCTTAAAAAAATCGTTTAAATCAGTGTCACCTGACAATCTTTGTAATTATTTTGTGTAACTTCCTATAATTTTGAGTAAAAAATGGTTTCACACTACACTCGCGCCTTTTTTTCAGTGTGGAGTTTCCAAGAAACAAACAAACAAACAAACAAACAAATTAATATAAGATCTCCTTCAAAAAGCTTCAGAAACTTTCAGAATTTAGTTGGTCCTGCACCTACAAAAAAAGAAATGTAGAAACAAATTTTACTCATGAATTGCTTGTGAATTTTACAAATAATTACAGAGAATCAGCAAGTAACAATTTGAATCAAACACATTAAATTAAACCAAAATTTTGAAGTAGAAAGACTCCTAAAAGGGATTTTTCTTGGTAAAACCCCTCTATCCAGGAAGCTTTGTTATATTTGCAACTTTGAATAATAGTATTTTACAGTGTGTTTTGGTTGATCGTAGTGGCTAATACAAAGTTTTCTATGACAATGTACTGTTGTTTTTGTACATGTGGAAACACTTATACATTGCTGTTTTGGCAGAAACTATGAATACCATGATATTTTTCATAAGTGAAGTGAAAGTCTGTATGCAACTAGGAGTTTAAATAAATCTTAACAATCTACATTACGTTTAGCACCCTTCAGTTTATTGGATGATGTTGATTTAAGGCAACATGCAATGCTTGTTTGAGCTTAATTCATGAGCATTTACTGATAGATGAAGGCATTGCTCTGTTTTCTGAATTATTGCATCACTGTTTTGGTGTTTAACTAATATTACTGGCATTTCGGTGGTGTGTTTACTAAGTGCAATGAATGACACCCTTTTCAACGTGGCAAGACTCATTTGACCTGCTGAAATCAGTACAAATGGACGGTCTGAGTCACAGTTATAAAGCGTTGTCAGACAGGGACAACATGCACCTCTTCTTTACACAACCTGAGGAGAACTGCCAAAGAGTTTATCGTTCTCTTATGTCTCACGTACAGTTAGGTCCAAAAGTCTGAGACCTAGAATGCTTCTCGTATTAATTTAATACACTTTTCACAAGTTGTATTATCAAGAGTTGAGAAATGTAGGTTTAAATGAACATAAAACATGAGAATATCTCAGTATTTCTTGCATGTCTCTCAACAACACTGAAACTATATAAACTAAACCTGATGCTCGTGTTCTCCAGCAGGATCTGAGATGATCCAAAGAGCATCTTGAGCTTCATGCAGTGGAAGAAGAACGCCTTTATTTCTGTAGCACTTTATACAGATTGTGTCAAAGCAGCTTTAGAGGAAAACAATGTTTCTGTGATGCAAACAAAATCCAATCCTGCTGTAAAGCAGCTCTAAAAAGAGGACAATAAAAATAAAGAAAAACAGTCATGTTTTCAGTTAAAGTCAATTCATTGTTGATTCAGTACAGTTTAATAATAGTGAAAGTTTCATCTAAGCATCAGTACCAAATCAGAAATATTTCATCTTCGTTTCACATCATACCTTTTCTTGGATTGATTTGTTTTAAAATGCTCAAACGTCCTTTATTTCTAGGGTTAAATGAACATAATCCCAGATTGTGCTGTCAGACTTTCGAGCTCGACCGTAGCACAAGCAATAGTTTGTGTTGTTCGGTAAGTTTGTTTATATTTATATTTGATGTCGGGTTTGCAACTAAACCAAACAAATAAATTTTTTTAATGCTGAACAACCCTTTTTATGTCTTTTTGTAGTAGCCATGCCAGAAAAATCACACCGTCGTTTATTCGTCAAATATTGACATCTATAAAAACCAATTCAGTTATTTGCCCAAGCAAACCAAACACGCTCTTTGCCTTTTAGACGTTATTGATTGCCTTCATAGAAATACTGACTTTTTCTAAGAATAATGATCAATTAGTTGTCAAGTGATAAGAGACTGTATGACATAGAGACAGGTGCAATATTGTAATATGTGACCTTGGAGCACAAAAGCAGTCATACATAGCACAGGTATATTTGTAGCAATAGCCAACAATACATAGTATGGGTCACAATTATAGATTTTTCTTTTATTCCAAAAATCATTAGGATATTAAGTAAAGATCATGTTCCATGAAGATATTTTGTAAATCTCCTACCGTAAATATATCAAAACTTAATGTTTGATTAGTAATATGCATTGCTAAGAACTTCATTTGCACAACTTTAAAGATGATTTTCTCAATATTTAGATTTTTTTGCACCCTCAGATTCCAGATTTTCAAATAGTTGTATCCCGGCCAAATATTGTCCGATCCTAACAAACCATACATCAATGGAGAGACTATTTATTCAGCTTCAGATGATGTATACATCTCAATTTCAAAAACTGACCCTTATGACTGGTTTTGTGCTCCAGGGTCACATATCGGTCTGGATTTGCTCATCAAAGGGATACAGAAGAACATGTCAAATATTAGGGGTTGTTTGCTTTATTGATGTTTGACGTGACCTTTGTCCTTTTTCAAGTCCTCTCATTAAAGCACACATGAAGTAATAGATAAAATATTTATTTTTAAAAATACACGCATTCAGCAAAATTACAATGTACAATACAGTACAGATTTCCAAGATATCTCACCTATAAGAAAATAGTTCTATATTTAAAAAAATCATAGAAATTAGCCTCAGTGAGTTTTTGCTCCTTCGACGAGCCTTAGCTTTAATATCGTGCCATAAGTTACAGTATCATTTTTGTCAAAGAAAAAATAAACACCACACGTAGATCGGATTTGCATGGCTTGATTCGTACTAACTACGCAAAATAACATATAAAGTGCACTTGCAGATTCCCTACACTATGCATCACTAGGAAGTGCTTCAGACTAAACAAACTGAGAACATAAGACACAATAAACATGGCAAAAATACACCTGTAACGTACAATGTAGGTTATTGTACTGTCTGTAGATTACTGTACTGCTTTTGCAAAGGCGCTATATAAATAAGACTTATTATTATTATTATGAATAATAATAATACAAATAAAAGAACAGAATAAAAGCATCTTAAAAAGAAAGCCAGTACATACATTTAGTTGCATTTGCTGGTGCTTAGCGTAAACAGTCAAAATAAGCTTCGAGAACTATTGTGATATAATAAAATATATTAGATACTAATGCAGCACTTTCATTTGCTGTCAGACCTTTTCTGGGACGTGTGGCAATATCTAAATGTTTACTGTCATGTTGAGTAACCGTGCTGAGTCAGGCCTAAGCGTGGCTTTTACAGTGGCTTTCATTTCCCTGAGTATCTCAACATCTTTAAAAACCCATAACGAATAAACTTTGCTTAGACAGAAAGCCTCGATTAGAGCATATTTCGTCCCTTCCTGATAAAGCAGATAAATAGGTGTACTGTTAAAATGGTTAGTTCACCCAAAAAGGAAAATTAGCCCATGCTTTACTCACCCTCAAGCCATCCTAGGTGTGTATGACTTTCTTCTTTCAGACGAATCCGGTCGGAGTTATATTATTACAATTTTCCTTGCTCTTCCAAGCTTTATAATTGCAGTGGGCGGGTGTTTCTTTTCAACAGTCCAAAAACGTCAAATAAAAGTACATCCTTGTACTGTGAGGGCACATTTATTATGGATGCATGCACTTTATTGCACTTCTTTTGGACTGTTGAACAGAAACACACGCCCACTGCCATTATAAAGTTTGGAAGAGCCAGGACAATTTTTATAATATAACTCTGATTGTATTCATCTGAAAGAAGAAAGTAATATGTGATTTAGGAGCACAAAGCAGTGTTAAGTCGCTGGGGGATATTTGTAGTAAAAGCAAACAATACATTGTATGGGTCACAATTATACATTTCTCTTTTATGCCAAAAATCATTAGGATATTAAGTAAAGATCGTGTTCCGTGAAGATATTTTGTAAATTTCTACCGTAAATATATCAAAACTTAATGTTTGATTAGTAATATGCATTGATAAGAACTTCATTTAGACAACTTTAAAATGATTTTTAAAATAGTGATTTTTTTGCACCCTTAGATTCCAGATTTGCAAATATTGTCCGATCCTAACAAACCACACATCAGTGGAAAGCTCGTTTCATCCCTTATTACTGATTTTGTGGTCCAGGGTCACATAGGATGCCTTGAGGGTGAGTAAATCACGGGGTCATTTTAATTTTTGCGTGAACTAACCCTTTAAGTCACGTAATTGTTCTTTATGTGCACCCGCAGGACTCGACGATCATGTCCGGGACGTCGGTCTTCACGATGGTGTGCTGCGAGTTGAAGTAGACCATGGAGAGCGGCCGTCTTTGGATGGGAACGCAGCAAGACGACACGGCCGTGTGGATGCCGTTGGCCTTCAGTTGACTGAAGACGGTGGCGTGGAATGAAGAGGCGATGCCGGGCGAGCCGGATAAATGCTGCGGACACTGTCCCATGCAGTAGTTCATGTGGTAGCCCTCTGGTGCTATGATCCAGTCCTGCCACTGTATGTCGCGGAACTTGATGTAGAAGTCTTTTTTGCAGCACACGCTCACGTCGTCGCCACATCGCAGCGAGCGTTTGCTCAGTGCATGTTTGTTGGCGTCTTCACGCAACTGTACCTGCGTGACTAGGAAAGGCTGGTGCGAGGAGTCGCCGGATGCTTCGTGACTGCACAGGTTTCGACCGCCGTCTTCGCAGTGCACCTCAAGACGGAGCCTCCGCTGGCCGCCGTCCAGAAAGGCCTGCAGGGCGCCGGTGACCGGGAACGTGTGCCATCCGCCTCGTGACACATCCACGCTTCTCTGGAGCAGCAGCGTGCGATTAGCGCCGCTCGATGCCGGCAGGGAGATTTCTGCGTTTACACGGCCGCGGTGATGAGGCGCATCGGCCGGATGCACGTAAAGCCACAGCGACGACTGCAGCACCTGCACGCTGTGACCTTTCTCCTGCAGGAACTGGAACGACAGACTGGTGTCGCTGCCGGCAGAAACCCGCTCATCTGGAGAGAAATCAGACACCAGTGTTGCCTAGAAGAAGTGCTTATTTTGCGAGCGGAAGTAAGATGTTTTTTTGTGAATGTGCCAGACACTGTAAAAAATCAAAAGTTGAGAAAACTTAAACGTTTAAGGCAACCAGCTTCAGTAGATTTTTTGAGTTTTCTCAACTTATTGTTTTCAGTTTATACAACAAAAAGTTGAGGAAACTAAAAAATCTCCTACAAAAATGACTTTTTTTAAAAATCTGCTGAAGCTGGTTGCTTTAAACGTTTACGTTTTCTCAACTTTTTGATTTTTTACAGTGTACGTAAATAACTATGCTATAAAATATATATTTTAAAATTGTAAATAAAGATTATAGAAAAGATTTTATAAGAAAATTCTGTTATTACAGTCTTTATACTTCACAATTTCATGTTTAATTCGTTTCAATTTCTTTGTAATTCATTTTTAAATTTAAAAAGAAATTGAGTGATTTTTTTTTTTTTTAAAGAACAAATGCCATCTGTTTATGATTAATGAAAATTATTAAACATTTAAACATTTAACCCAACCGCTGGGGTTTGTCCCTATTTTACCCAGCACTGGGTTGTATTTAACCCAGCATTTTTTAGAGAGCAGTTAATCATTGAAGAAACCGGATTAGAACAGTGGAAATGGTCTTAACCCATAATGTCCAGTCTTTCATAGTTGAAGAAACTGGATCTGAATATGCTTTCTGCCTGACAAAACCAATATTTACATAAGGGGGTGTGTGCGCTTAACAATTTACAATCAACGCAGAAACGTTTTTTGCTTTTATGAACGACTTATAAGTCAGATGTACACACCTTTCAGTTTGTAAATATGCATATAATATATTTTAATGTCTAGTTTGTTTTAACCTTCAAGAACGCATGTTAAGTCGTTAGTGTGAGGATTTGTGCGCACTTCCCAATTGACACTGAACTTTTTAAGAATGCTTCTATAAACGGATTATAAGTCAGATGCACTCACCGACATCAGCGAAGCTCACTATCTCGTATGCCTGGCTACTCGTGCGCGAGTTGGGCACGTTATTGTCCAGCTCCAGCGTTCCGTCTTGTCTGACGCGGCCCGCGTGCAGCTTGCGCAGCGCCGTCATGAGCGCGGCACGCGGCACCGTCTGCGTGATGTTCGGCCTCTCCCGCAGGTGAAGCTTGCTCAGGATCTGCTGTTTGGCCATCTCGACCAGGTAACGCTCCTCCGTGCCCTTCTCCATCGCAGGCATGCCGCACGTCGAGCAGCCGGTGGCGGCCGCGCTCGTTCCACTCACCGTAAACGCGCTCAGCACCACCAGCGTGGACAGCACCCCGGACGCAAGCCCGCACAGGTGCGCCCACGAGAACGACACCAAGAACATGTTGCTCGTTTGAGTCTGACAGAGTTCGGAGAGACGCGCACTAGCGAGTGGACGGAGAGGAGTGAGCCGCACCTGAGCACTCAGAAGTGGGGTAATCCATCAAAAGTTGTGACACGTTTAAGGGACGCACCAATGACGCGCAGGTGAGCGACACGCTGTTGGGATGCACATCATGCACACTCCTCACTGAAGCATATATATAGCTCTGCTGGGGTTAATCATTAGCGCGAACAAATAAACATAGACACTTACAGTGCCACGTCGAGACGCGGCTGCCCAAGCGAAGCCCAAGCGAAGTCCAAACTCTCACCTCTGTCCCAGTGACCCCCAACATTGAAACCCTAAAGCATCCAAACCAAACAGATCACTAGACAACACGAGATCGGTAAATATGACGCAAGCCCGGCTGTCTCAGTGTGTCGCAGATGCGCAGCGCATCGACTAGTGTGTGCAAAAACTCTTCAAGTTGGCTCAGTTTATCTTAAATGTCCCAAACTATGGCCATTAAAGGGGTAGTTCACCAAACATGATCGTTTTGCATCATTTACTGTCGTTCCAAATCTGAAAAAAAGTATATCTTTTAGTGTCCTTACAGTGGAAGTCAATGGGGTCTAATGTTTGATTCCCAATGTTCTTAAAATATGATCTTGTGTTCCACAGATGAAAGTCTATCAAGTAAATGATGACAGAATGATCTTGTTTGATCTTAAATAATAAATACAAATTATATACATAGATGTGTGTTCATTTATTAAGAGGACAGTAAAATAAGAAGTGCCAGAGTTTCAGGATTGCCTAGTACTGAAAGTCGAAAATTGTAATAGATTAGTTTAAGAATTTACTCCTGCAAAAAAAAGCTTTTTAGCAAAGAATTGTGCATTTGGATTTTTTTTTGTGTGGCAAGGCTGGGTTCAGACAGGCTATCATACAGTTTAATAGTACTAATACACTAAAAAATATTTTTTGAAGTGGTAAATAATACAAGGTTTATAGTCTTTCTACTTAATTTCACGTTTAATTTGACTTGCCATTTTTTGTAGTCGAGTGTGAAAATGAATGGATTTTTTTCAGTGGTGAAATGTTCAAACTGGCAGAGTTTGTGCATCAGGTTTCGAGCTTTTAAACCGTGTCTCCCGTTGTTTAGTGACTTAAACACTAACTAGTATGCAATGTCTAAAATGCTACTTTTATATTGCATATTGCAATATGTGGGCAGCACGAGAAACAAATAAAAACCAACAGGAAAATATATGAACCGTATCTGCATCCCTACATGGCATATGGTGTAATTGAGGGTGATTAATTGACACAGATAATGAACCCACGTGAGTTCTGACCAGCACAGATGCTGTAAGCTGCTCAGACTCGCAGTGCGCAGGCGCCGTCTAGTGGTTCATATGGAGATCACTGACCAGACAATAATGATCCGGCGCGTTATGGCATCTGTGCATGGGTTATGTCATGTTGCATAGGCCTATATAAATACATTCGATTTCGATGATGTGTGCATGCTGTGTTGTCGTTTGTCCTCTCTTTTATTAAAGTTTGATTTTATTTGTTAAAGTCGGTTTCTTCGTCTGGTATTTTACTTTGGATAACCTCAGAATTCTTTTAAAAAAATGGTTGTTTGGTGAAGTTTTAGAAATCTTTTGTATTCTCGTTCATGTTGTGATGCCACTAAATGTTTGCTGTACCAAATGTGTCCTGATAACCTTTAACTCTCTGACTTCTTTTTTGAGCGTGTGTTTTTTAGCCACATCGGTGAATAACACATTCCATTAAATGCTTTGGTTTGGTTTATTTTGTCTCTCAGGTTACATGCAGAGGCGGACTTTGTTTGTACTTTATCAGAGTGTTTTTCTTTAGAAAACTTTACTCCACTACGTTTCATATTAAATATCATTTAATACTTAATTACATTAGAAATCTAGTACTTACTTTCTTTTACTCAAGTAAAGGTAATTCAAAGATTTACTCGAGTACAAGAAAGTACTACATTTTTAATGTTCTTAAGTATTAAAGGTAACTTTTATTTATGAAATGCAGTAAAAAGTACAACATTATGCTTCGGAATGTAGTGAAGTAAAGGTTTTCCAAAGAAAGCGCTCTGATAAAGTACAGATATTTTTAAATGTACTTGAGTAAAGTAAAAATACTTCACTATACTGTCCGCCTCTGGTTATATTTAAATGTGGAATTTGATCATTTCAGACCAAACATAACCTCACAAATACACGCTTTTTAGGTTCTTCACAGACAACTGTTATGCCACAATACTTCCATCACAATAAAATGGATCACAGATGGCAGTAATTGACATCTTATCTTTTATTAGAGGAGACTGAGAACTTATACAGAACATTTTACATTTGCTGAAGGTAAAAAACACAATGTATTTAGACAAAAACGTCTTCATGTAAATGTTACGACTCAAAAATATCATAAGGATCATAAGCCATTTGCTTGATGAGACTTCTAAGGTCTATCAGCAGATTTTACCCCAATATTTACAGATTACAAAATCTGAACATTCTGCTGGTCAGAACAAAGATATAGTTCACAGCACTGGGTAGATTACAAAAACGTATAGTCCATACAGATTACATGGTGAAAACAGTTATAGTGTAATAGCTTGGTAATGTATTCTGATTACTTTTAGATTATCATACTTGTTTTAAACTATCCATTAAAGTATACCGTATTGATATAAAACATATATTCCTTTTTTTTTTCAGATATCAACATCATGAAGTGCATTAAACATTACACCAGGGTTTCCCAAACTGGGTTTATAATGTAAGAGAGTGGATATAAAGCTAATAATTTATGAAATCATAAAAATGATTAAAACTAGCAATCATGTAATCCATAAAAACGTAACTGTATTCTATCATGAGCATTTTAAAATGTAATCTTACAAGTAATTTTTGGAATCGATAGCGTGATCCACATGATGTTACAAAGTAAAAATGTTGAAAGGTTTTTCATAAATTGCTACATCTCAGTTCCTAACCTCCAACAAATTGCAGTTCATGTTCATTAGAATGGTGCATCATTTTCATATTGCTCACAAACAAAACTTTAAATTTGAACATTTCTGACTCTACAGTAACTAGTGAGCAATGCACGAGGTTTAATTGCCCTCATGATGAACAGGAGATAAAACAACCGCTGGCAAGCCAATCTAGTTTTATCCAGCGCACTAGATAGTAACGCATCAGTTTGCCAGGTTGATCCAGCAGATGAGTTGCACAAAAATACCCAAGATTGTGAAAATAACCCCACAAAATGATCTAAAGCGCTCAGTGTTTGAGAAGAAATAGACCTAATGGTACAGTCTGATCTGCTGAGGTCACACTACATATAGGAGAAAGGTGAAAGTGAAGCGTGAGTTCATTCTGTGCTTCATTTGGCATGTTCCTGACCTCAGAAAAAGAAGAAAGATCAACAAGTGACAGATAGGACACACGCACTGAACATAGGCCAGGTCTGTGGATCTGCACGTCGCTCGGGATATCATGCACTCAACATGTGCAGAAAAAACCACAAGCTCCAGCCCTTTGATTTGACTGATAGGCTATGCAAACACTGTATTTGTCATTGTTTTAAATGTAAAATCATGAACAATATGAATCTAATGTCTAACTTAGACTCTGCTTTGCAGAAAAGTACTGAGACATTAGAATGCACCAGAGTCGGTATGTATGCATGTACGTTCTCCTAATAAAAAAGTTACTAAGTTTTATTTGGATTATACAGTAGCCAATATACACCATGCCAGCATATTTACAATACTCCTATTATAAAATATAAGCTGTTTTGTGAACATGTAAATAGAATATTGTGCAATTGTTTTATGTAGAGTAGCCAATATACACAATGCCAGCATGATCACAATTCTTTTTTGAAGTTGAAAAGAAAGATTATTAGAGAACTTTTACAGGAAAATAGTATTTTAGTTTTTAACAGAATTTCACATCTAATTCAATGTGCTTCTTGCGGTTTCTTTGTAATTATTTGTGAAATGTATTAGCAATTTCTGAGTGAAAATGGTTTCTACATCAATTGTTTTGTTGGTAATATTTTATTTTAAGGTGTGCTTGTTACACGTTACATGCACTTCATATTATATTAACAATAAATTATGCATAATAACATACAAGTAACCCTAAGACAAACCCTAATCCTAACCCTAACCATATAGTAAGTACATGTAGTTAATTAATATTACTCAGTACTTCAATGTATAATTACACTGTAACAAGGACACCTTAAAATAAAGTGAAACCGTTTTTCAGTTTACCCCCCTTAAAATAATACTACATAAGAGAATAAATGTTAAATATAAAATATATTCTACATTTTGTGAATTACAAATAGAGTATTGTTTTATATTTGCTTTGTACGCATCCATGTACAACACCATGCCGCCACAAACTATATATATATATATATACATATACACACAGTAGACATACACACACCACACCCCCACATACAACACACACACACACATAGTATATACATATACACCCATACAACTGTAACACACACACACACACACACACATACACACACATCACACACATATATATACATATACACACACACACACACATATACACACACACACACACCCACACACATATTATACATTACACACCTGCCTACTGTATTTACACACACACACACCCATACACACACACACACCCATATATATATTTATACACACATACATACGTATTTTATCACACACACACACGACAGCACAACACACAACAACATATAGATATATATATATTTATATAATATATATACACACACATACATACTGTTACACACAACACACACAGATATCTATATATATATCTACACACATAGTACGTATGAGGGGCCGTACAAGCCATAATTCGTTCTGGCACGCTCACACACTTACATTCTCCTTTCACATACATACATTTCTACTCTCACACACATACATTCTCCTTACACATACATATATATATAGAATGGATGTATGTCTGAAGAAAATATGTGTATGTAAGAAGAATGTATGTAGTGAATGAGAGAGTATAGTGGAAACGGAAGGAGTATAGTGGAAACGGAAGGAGTATAGTGGAAACGGAAGGAGTATAGTGGAAACGGAAGGCGTATAGTGGAAGGAGTATAGTGGAAACGGAAGGAGTATAGTGGAAACGGAAGGCGAATAGTGGCAACGGAAGGTGTATAGTGGAAACTTAAGGCGTATAGTGGAAACGGAAGGAGTATAGTGGAAACGGAAGGAGTATAGTGGAAAGGGAAGGAGTATAATGGAAACGGTAGGAGTGTAGTGGAAACGGAAGGAGTGTAGTGGAAACGGAAGGAAGGAGTATAGTGGGAACGGAAGGAGTATAGTGGAAACGGAGGGAGTATAGTGGAAACGGAAGGCGTATAATGGAAACGGGAGGAGTATAGTGGAGACGGGAGGAGTATAGTGGAAACGGAAGGCGTGTAGTGGAAACGGAAGGCGTATAGTGAAACGGAAGGCGTATAGTGGAACGGAATGAGTATAGTGGAAACGGAAGGAGTATAGTGGAAACTGAAGGAGTATAGTGGAAACGGAAGGAGTATAGTGGAAACAGTAGGAGTGTAGTGGAAACGGAAGGAGTGTAGTGGAAACGGAAGGAAGGAGTATAGTGGGAACGGAAGGAGTATAGTGGAAACGGAGGGAGTATAGTGGAAACGGAAGGCGTATAATGGAAACGGGAGGAGTATAGTGGAGACGGGAGGAGTATAGTGGAAACGGAAGGAAGGAGTAGAGTGGAAACGGAAGGAGTATAGTGGAAACGGAAGGAGTATAGTGGAAACGGAATGCGTATAGTGGAAACGGAAGGCGTATAGTGAAACGGAAGGAGTATAGTGGAAACGGAAGGAGTATAGTGGAAACGGAAGGAGTACAGTGGAAACGGAAGGAGTATAGTGGAAAGGGAAGGAGTATAGTGGAAAGGGAAGGAGTATAGTGGAAAGGGAAGGAGTATAATGGAAACGGTAGGAGTGTAGTGGAAACGGAAGGAGTGTAGTGGAAACGGAAGGCGTATAGTGAAACGGAAGGAGTATAGTGGAAACGGAAGGGGTATAGTGGAAACGGAAGGCGTATAGTGGAAAACGGAAGGAGTATAGTGGAAACGGAAAGCGTATAGTGGAAACGGAAGGCGTATAGTGGAAACTGAAGGCGTATCGTGGAAACGGACGGAGTATAGTGGCAACGGAAGGAGTATAGTGGAAACGGAAGGCGTATAGTGGAACCGGAAGGATTTAGTGGGAAACAGAAGGATTATAGTGTGAACCGGAAGGAGTATAGGTGGAAACGGAAAGGCGTTAGTGGAAACGAAGGCGTATGAGTGTACACGGAAGGAGTATAGTTGAAACGGAAGGAGTATAGTGGAAACGGAGGGAGTATAGTGGAAACGGAAGGCGTATGGTGGAAACGGAAGGCGTATAGTGGAAACTGAAGGCGTATAGTGGAAACGGAAGGAGTATAGTGGAAACGGAAGGAGTATATTGGAAAGGGAAGGAGTATAGTGGAAAGGGAAGGAGTATAATGGAAACGGTAGGAGTGTAGTGGAAACGGAAGGAGTGTAGTGGAAACGGAAGGAAGGAGTATAGTGGGAACGGAAGGAGTATAGTGGAAACGGAGGGAGTATAGTGGAAACGGAAGGCGTAAAGTGGAAACGGAAGGAGTATAGTGGAAAACGGAAGGAGTATAGTGGAAACGGAAAGAGTATAGTGGAAACGGAAGGCGTATAATGGAAACGGAAGGAGTATAATGGAAACGGAAGGATTATAGTGGAAACGAAGGCTTATAGTGTCACGGAATGAGTATAGTGGAAACGGAAGGCGTATAGTGGAAACGGAAGGCGTATAGTGGAAACGGAAGGAGTATAGTGTATACGGAAGGCGTATAGTGGAAACGGAAGGAGTATATTGGAAACGGAAGGAGTATAGTGGAAACGGAAGGGGTATAGTGTATACGGAAGGGGTATAGTGTATACGGAAGGGGTATAGTGTATACGGAAGGAGTATAGTGGAAACGGAATGTGTATAGTGGAAACGGAAGGCGTATAGTGTAAACGGAAGGAAGGAGTATAGTGTAAACGGAAGGCGTATAGTGGAAACGGGAGGAGTATAGTGGAAACGGAAGGAGTATAGTGGAAACGGAAGGCGTATAGTGGAAACGGAAGGCGTATAGTGGAAACGGAAGGCGTGTAGTGGAAACGGAAGGAGTATAGTGGAAAGGGAAGGAGTATAATGGAAACGGTAGGAGTGTAGTGGAAACGGAAGGAGTGTAGTGGAAACGGAAGGAAGGAGTATAGTGGGAACGGAAGGAGTATAGTGGAAACGGAAGGAGTATAGTGGAAACGGAAGGAGTATAGTGGAAACGGAAGGCGTATAGTGTATACGGAAGGGGTATAGTGTATACGGAAGGGGTATAGTGTATACGGAAGGGGTATAGTGTATACGGAAGGGGTATAGTGTATACGGAAGGAGTATAGTTGAAACGGAAGGCGTATAGTGGAAACGGAAGGAGTATAGTGGAAACGGGAGGCGTATAGTGGAAACGGAAGGCGTATAGAGGAAACGGAAGGAGTATAGTGAAGGCGTATAGTGGAAACAGAAGGCGTATAGTGGAAACGGAAGGAGTATAGTGGAAACGGAAGGCGTATAGTGGAAACGGAAGGAGTATAGTGGAAACGGAAGGCAGGTCAGGCGCGATCAGGGTCACCGGGACAGGTCATGATCAGCATGGCTGACGTAGATGAGGCGGCCGCGTAAGTATTTCAGCAAGCTATTTGGATTAAAAAAATATATATTATCATTGTGAAAAGGTTACATGGCCTCGTCCCTTGAGTGAGTTGTGATTGAGGACGCGGGCTCAGCTTCAGTCGTGTTGCCAGATACACGCATTATAAGCGTCTATGGATTTTTTTCACTAAGTGCAAATAGCCCGCCTTGTTGATAGAGGCTATTTACAGTAGCTCCACCCACAAATGTGTTATAGGGATAGTCAACACTATAAAAGACGGCACTTAATCGTCAGCTTCAGTGGCGTAGATGGTAAAGCGTGCACCGTGGTCTTTTTGACGCGATCGACCCGGGTTCGATCCCACCTTTTGCCGAACAATTTTTTTTTTCCCTTTTCCAATCTCATATCCATCAGAAGCATTTCAAAAAAAATGAAGGAAACAATCAAAAAGTTGCAGCTAAGTACCGGGTTAGGGTTAGGAGTGTTTATTGTCCCAATACGGTGCATCACATTTTAATAATCATTTGAATATAAATGAAGTATGCATTAATAAACTTATTGATGGAAATTGTTTTATAATGTACTATAATACTGAGGAGCAGATACGCCACTATTTTCAATTAGTAGTATAAATAGCAGAAAATCCTGCTATTTTAACATAGTGAAAATAGAATCTATTCTATCTGCCACTTATTAGAAATGCATATTTGTTAAAATTGCTATCTGCACTTACTGCAAATAGCCGCTGCCTTTCCCCCCCCCACTTAATTTAGGTGAATAATAAGTGAATAAAGTGAGAGTTTGCAAGTTAGGGACAGCGATATCTTTATATTATTTTCATAACTCAAGATTTGTTTTGTTTTTCAATATCTGGCAACGCCAGCATAACTGACAGTAATCAAAAATGAGCAGGTTAAAAACAGCGCCGGCAGGTTATTCCTGACAGGATGCAATTCGGTAACACAAACGTAGTGATCATCATGATATATTATCTTTAAGACAGATGCACTGAAGACGGATACAAAGAGGAGAGAATAGCAAGCAGAGAAAATACTGTACCAGACAGAACAAATTCATTGTTATTAAATGGATGCCACCTTATTGGGACAATAAATCCCTCCCTAACCGATACTTTATCTTCAACTTTTTGTTTGTTTCCTTCATTTTTATTGAAAATAAATGCTTTTCTGATGTGATATGAGATTTGAAAAGGGAAAAAAAAGTTTGGTAAAAGGTGGATTCGAACCCGGGTCGATCGCGTCAAAAAGACCACGATGCACGCTTTACCATCTACGCCACCGAAGCTGACGATTACGTGCCGTCTTTTATAGTGTTGACTATCCCTTTAACACATTTGTGGGTGGAGCTACTGTAAATAGCCTCTATCAACAAGGCGGGCTATTTGCACTTAGTGAAAAAAATCCATAGACGCTTATAATGCGTGTATCTGGCAACTCGACTGAGGCTGAGCCCGTGTCCTCAATCACGACTCGCTCAAGGGATGAGGCCATGTAATGTAACCTTTTCACGATGATAATATTTTTTTTAAATCCAAATAGCTTGCTGAAATACTTATGCGGCCGCCTCATCTACGTCAGCCATGCTGATCATGACCTGTCCCGGTGACCCTGATCGCGCCTGACCTGCCTTCCGTTTCCACTATACGCCTTCCGTTTCCACTATACTCCTTCCGTTTCCACTATACTCCTTCCGTTTCCACTATACTCCTTCCGTTTCCACTATACGCCTTCCGTTTCCACTATACTCCTTCCGTTTCCACTATACTCCTTCCGTTTCCACTATACTCCTTCCGTTTCCACTATACTCCTTCCGTTTCCACTATACGCCTTCCGTTTCCACTATACTCCTTCCGTTTCCATTATACGCCTTCCTTTTCCATTATACTCCTTCCGTTTCCATTATACGCCTTCCTTTTCCATTATACTCCTTCCGTTTCCACTATACTTCTTCCGTTTCCACTATACTCCTTCTGTTTCCTCTATACTCCTTCCGTTTCCTCTAGACTCCTTCCGTTTCCACTATACTACTCCTTTCCGTTTTCCACTAGACGCCTTCCTTTTCCACTATACGCCTTCCGTTTTCCACTATACGCCTTCCGTTTCCACTACCCGCCTTCCGTTTCCACTATACGCCTTCCGTTTTCCCTATACCCTTCCGGTTCCACTATACTCCTTCCGTTTCCACTATACTCCTTCCGTTTCCACTATACGCCTTCCGTTTCCACTATACGCCTTCCGTTTCCACTATACTCCTTTCGTTTCCACTATACTCCTTTCGTTTCCACTATACTCCTTTCGTTTCCACTATACTCCTTTCGTTTCCACTATACTCCTTTCGTTTCCACTATACTCCTTTCGTTTCCACTATACTCCTTTCGTTTCCACTATACTCCTTTCGTTTCCACTATACTCCTTTCGTTTCCACTATACTCCTTTCGTTTCCACTATACTCCTTTCGTTTCCACTATACTCCTTTCGTTTCCACTATACTCCTTTCGTTTCCACTATACTCCTTCCGTTTCCACTGTACTCCTTCCGTTTCCACTATACTCCTTCCGTTTCCACTATACTCCTTCTGTTTCCATTATACTCCTTCCGTTTCCATTATACGCCTTCCTTTTCCATTATACTCCTTCCGTTTCCATTATACGCCTTCCGTTTCCACTATACTCCTTCCGTTTCCACTACACTCCTTCCGTTTCCACTATACTCCTTCTGTTTCCACTATACTCCTTCCGTTTCCGTTTCCACTATACTCCTTCCGTTTCCACTATACGCCTTCCGTTTCCACTATACTCCTTCCGTTTCCACTATACTCCTTCCGTTTCCACTATACTCCTTCCGTTTCCACTATACTCTCTCTCACTCATACATACATTCTTCTCTTACATACACATATTTTCTTCAGACATACATACAGTCTATATATATATGTATGTGGAAGGAGAATGTATGTGTGTGAAAGCAAAAATGTATGTATGTGAAAGGAGAATGTAAGTGTGTGAAAGCAAAGAATATATGTATGTGAAAGGAGAATGTAAGTGTGTGAGAGTGCTAGAATGAATTATGGCTTGTACGGCCCCTCATACATATATCTATATATACACACACATCTACTGTATACACACACACACCCACACACATATTATATATACACACCACCTACGTACTGTATACACCAAACCACACACCACACTATATATATACCCCCAACAGAGTAATGTATCCACACACACAACATACTTACTGTATACACACCACACACACAACACCACAAAAAAAAAAAAAAAAAAAAATCTATATACACACACACACATACGTACTGTATACACACACACACATACGTACTGTATACACACACACACACCACACACACCACATATCATATACACACATCGCCACATACTTACTGTATCTCCACACACACGCACACTAGCCACACACACATACGTACTGTATACACCACACATGTCACACACACACACCACACCCACATATACTATATCACACACACATACTTACGTAGACACCACACACACACAGCCCACACACCTATATCTATATACACACACACATACGTACTGTATCCACAACCACACACACATATATATACACACACATACGTACTGTATACACACACACACACACCCCATATACACACACACACACACACACAAACCCACCACACACACACACACACACACAATATATCTATATCCCCACACCACCTACGTAACTGTATCACACCACCACACACCCATTATACAACACCACACATACGTACTGTTACACACAACACACATACTACTGTTACACACGACACACACACACACACACACATTACACACACCACAGCCTACTGTATACCCCCACAACACACACACCCACACATATATCTATATTACACACACACATCGTACTGTATAACCCACACCCCACACACACACATATTCTATATACACCCCCACTACTACTTTATACACACACACACCACACACATATATATACACACACACATACGTACTGTAAACACACACACACACACGCCACACACACACACCTATAATCTTATACACACACACACATACGTCTGTATACACACCACGGCACACACCACACTCTATCATAATACACACACCATACGTAACTGTACCCACACATCACACACACAAACATACTTTAATACACACACACACCACAGCACACACACACACTCACACATATATATATACACACACACATACGTACTGTATACACACACACACACACACAATATACACACACACACTACGACGGTATACACACACACCCACACACATATTATACACACATTATACACACACACACACACATATTATATACACACACAGGCACCGTACTGATACACACACCCACACCCACACACACACACACGACACATATATATATACCACAACACAACGTACTGTATACACACACACCACATATATCTATACACACACACCACACACAACACACACATATATATATACACACACCATACGTACTGATACACACACACACACACCCACACACACACACAGAGACACACATTATTTATACACACACACATACGTACATTGCTGTATACACACACACACACATATATCTATATACACACCACACATACGTACTGTCTACACACACACACACCCACTACATATCCTATAAACACACACACACACACACACACACACACACTATATAATATACCACCACTACGTACTGTGACCCACACACACACCCACACACACATTATCTATATACACACCACATACGTACTGCCGACACACACACACACACACACACACCACACACACATATATCTATATACACACACACATACATACTGTATACACACCACACACACACACATAATCTATAATATATATGAATATAGTATATATATAAATATACCTATATAGAGATATAAAGTATCGCATTAAAGATAAGCTTGTTTTGTTAAAAATATAAAAGTTGTTCTAAACACACACCCCACACACACACACACACACAACACACACATACGTACTGCATACACCACACACAACACCACACACATACATACTGTATACACACCACGCACCACACACAACACACATCTAGATCTACACACACACATACTTACTGTATACACACACACACACACCACCCATATAATATATAATTATATATATATATAGCCTATATAAGAGATATAAAGTAGAGAGTAAAGATAAGCTTGTTTTGTAAAAATATTACAGTGGTTATAAACACCTCCCACACACCCACACACACACACATATATATATATTATATCTAGATAATAGATAGATAGACAGACATACAGTGATTTTGAGGTTTACTCTTACAGAAAAGATTGCAACTGAGCATTACAATATTTAACCATCAGATGCAAAATCGGCTATTTTAAATCCCTTGTTTGCATATTCATCCGAAACTGAAACAGCGGCCGACAGCGCCATCTTCTGTTTCCTGCAAGCACACAAACACATGGAACTGTGACGTAAAGCACAAAAAGAGACAGCGTAGTTGTTTCAGTGCTCCCCCTTCATCTAATTCCTCCGTCTGCGGATCACGCACGCATAAGAACGCAGATCAGGACGCGCGCGGTTCTCGGGTGCCGCTGGTTGTGTTTCGCTGGGGTCTTTTTGTGAGGTTCGCCTCTGACGTCACGGCCCCGCCCACTCACGTTCTGTTTGATCGCCGCGCGCTGTTGACAGAGAGCTGCCGCGAGCTCGTGCTTGGAGGCGATTAAACGGCGGCAGCGGGCTGTCGTTACTCGGTTACCGGGGGGCTCGGTGGGTTATCACTTCAAACATGTTCACCTAACCCATCCTGAGCGGTAGTAATGCGCTCACGAGTTCGTGAGGCGGCCGTTTGTCATTCTGACTTAGCTCGCGTTCGCTTAGCCGCCACAGGCTAATTAATTAAACCATAGTGTGAGGTAAATATTGACTCCAAACGGGACAAAAACGCCACAACGCGTCCAGAACGCCGAGGACCAGTGCTGTTTCGTCGTATTGAATCGACGCGAGGGATTAACGGGTAAGTGACTGGCATTTGAACGCTTTAAATGGAGCATGTATCGATGTGTGTGTCTCTGTGTCGCTAGTAAAGCTCACAGAAGTAGTCAGTGAAAGGCTGATGTGTAATTCTTCACTTATAACCTGACTACACTGACTCGTGAGAAGCAGAACGGCGGCGTTCTAGACGCGTCGCGTCGTGCGGCGCGTTTATTATCAACAGCCAATCAGAATCACCTAACGTTAAAGAGCTCATTTGTAAATAAACAGAACGTCATCGTGCCTGGTGTGAACGGGACTTAAAGGGGTCATACGATGCGATTTCAAGTTGTTCTTTCTCTTTGGAGTGTTACAAGCTGATTGTGCATAGATAAGATCCCTGTACGTTGCAATAGTATCGTGAGAAAGTCCAAAACCGAAAGATGATAGTCCTTATCAAGTCTTTTTAGAACTCGGCACGCGCCGAGGGCCGGTGCTAACGAAACAGGCTCGGGTTCTAGGACACGCGGCCAAGACCGAACAGATCCACCTCCTATGTGTGGTGGCTGAGGATCGAGTTAGCATAAAATTGGGCAGGCCCAAATGTTCAGCAAAGCAAAAGGTCGTGGTTTCACGTAACTCCTCAGTTAGTGTGAAGCCGCATGCAGGGAACTCTAGAATGTGTGTTTCTAGGGACCGACAAGCAAAAGCACTTCTATTTGGGCATTCAAATCCGGAAGTAGATATGCATTATGGTCTTATAAGATGACTTACAACAGAATGCGTAATAGGGATACTAGCATGTTTATGGATGACCCAGATGGAAAGTTCGTGAACCTAGGAGAGGAGGTCATTCTGACTTTGCTATGACAATCTGGCGCTTCTGAATCGGATACTGTTTTGTTATTAGTTTAAGTATATTTGCTATTGACTGTTCAAGAAAAAAGGATGCGGAGAAGTTTTTTTGCGGCGTCATCGGTGGTTGTGTGTTTGTAGGCGCGGTGGGGAAGAACGAGTGTGTGTGGGGTGGGAGTCGTGGTTAATGGGGGGGGGGGGAGGCGCAAGTCATTGTTTATTGTTTGTGAGAGAGATACAGGGAGAGAGAGAGACATTATATGAGACGTGAGAGAGAGATCGAGATAGAGACAGACAGACAGAGAGCGAGAGACAGAGATGAGAGAGAAAGCGAGATATAGGACAGGGGACAAGATATAGCGTGTAGATAGACATGAGAGAGAGAGATTTCTAGAAGAGAGGCGCTGAGAGTTAGAGAAAGAGAAATAGAGATGGTGCGGATAGCGCTATAAAGAGAAAGAGAGGTGCGATAGAGAGAGATGAGTAGACGAGAGAAGCGCTAGCGAATATAGATAAAATGAAAAAGACAAAGAAAAAAAGAGGGATATATTGGAGCGATCACGGTCGTAGAGGATAGTGAGATGAAGAAAGAGAGACCCTACAGGATAGAGCGTGAGAGAGCCATATAGGGAGACGGAGTGGATGTGCGGGGGGGCGAGAAAGACAGGGCAGAGGAGAAGGATATACGTGAAAGAGAGAGACAGTACAGGAGAGCAGCGTATATAGCTACAACAGGAGATACTATACGAGATTGCGATAGCGCTATAGTGAGAGTAAAAAGATAGGGGATGATGCGGAAGAAAAAGGGCGGCTAAGGAGAGAGGCGGAGTAGAGATGGGTGTGGGATGCGATGAAGTGCGACGGCGCAAAAAATAAAAAGGAAAAAGGGCGCCGTAGGAGAAGTGGGGACAGGCTAATCGAGCTAGATAATCAGAAAAGAGATCGGGTTAGGCAATAGAGGCGGGCAGGTAAGGGAGAAGGGTCAAGACAGCTGGGATGAAAACGAAGAAGAGTGCGAGAGCGTAAGAGTAGAATAAAGAGGAAAAGAAACAAGACAAGAAAGGAGGAGAGTCGAAAGAAGAGTAGGCGAGAGGGGAAGAGAACAAGCGTGTAGAAGGAGAGGAGTAGCGAAAGGTAAAGAATCTGCGTGCAGAGAAGCCAGCAAATGAGGAGCGAGGAGAGAAAGAAATCAGAGAACAGAGAGATGATAAGCTAAACGAAGTAGTGGGGGGCGGGAGGAGGCGAAGCAAAAGAATAGGAGAAAAGAAGATTGCAGAACAATGGAAAGAGCTCTGAACTAAAGGAGAGGGGGAAGGAGAAGAGCGAGCCAAAGAAAGCAGGAATGGAGAGGAAAGAAAAGGAGATGGAGAAAGGGGTAGGAGGAAGGGGAGTGGGGGAAGAGGGAAGCTAAAGTGAAGGAGCGAAGAGAGAGAGTGCGGAAAAGTAAAGAAGGGGGGGGATAAAGAAGAGAGTGGGGCGGAAGGAGCGAGAAGAGAGGGGGGAAAGATGTGGGAGGCGATGGGGACGTAGGGGATGAAAGATCGTGTATCAGAGAGAGAGTGGGGGTAAAGAAAAAGGAGCGAAAGAAGGCGGGCGTCCGTGAGGGGATGGGATCTAGAAAGTGTGCGAGTGAAGGGCGAGAAATATAGTACAGTTGTGCGTGGAGGGGTGAAAAGGGGTCTGGCGGTCTCGGGGGTCGGGGAAGAAAGAGAAAGGGAGGGTTTCTCAGAGGAGCACGAAGAGATGAGGATGGCAGGAGATCGTATCGTATAGATTAGAAGTAGGGGGGCAGAGAGGGGTGCGAAATGCTGAAGTAGCGATCATAGGGGGGGAGGGCGGCGTAGATTAGTAGCTGGGGGGGGTCCCTGCACAGTGCATTCCATCTTTCTTAGGGAGGGAGGACGCAACCAAAAGTGGGGGAAAGGAGAAAAAAGGCGGGAAGGGAAAAGGGGGAAAAGTAAGAGAAGAAGGGGGGAAGGGGGGGGAAAAGGAAAGAAGGGAGCGCTGTGTGTCGCGTAAAAAGAAAAAAGGAAGTGCAAAAAGCACGCCGAGAGTAGCGAGTGGGGGCAAAAAACTCGGGAGGACAGCTTCGATCACTAGTTAGCATTCAAAAAAGACTATACGGGTGGGAAGAGGAAGCTGTTCGAACGGGGGGGGGGGGAGGACAAAGTAAAGGGGGAGGGGGAAAGGTCCAGTTCAAATTGGGTCCGCTGTCTGAGGTCAGGACCTCAATTACAAATTCTTTCAAAACTTGACAATTGGTGGCGGTTAATACCAATGTGTAATTTTTACGAACTAGTGAAGGCGGGACGGTTGGGGTTTTTAACGAAAATCAGGGGGGGGAAAGGGAGGAAAAAGGAAAAGGAAAAAGGGGGAGGAGAAGGAAGGAACCAACGAGGAGAAAAGAAGAGGGGGAGGATGAGCGAAAAAGAACAGAAAAGGGAAAGGAGGGAGAAAAGAGAAAAGGGGAAAAAGGTTAAAAAAAGGGGGGGAAGTTAGCTTTTGGACTCCTGGGGAAAGGCGGAGAAAAAGGGTGTTTGGTCCGGGGAAGGGAGGGGAGCGCGGGTCGAGTTCGATGTAAGATCGTGGGTTGGGTGTCGGGGAGGGGAGGGAAGAGAACCATGAGAAAATCCCCCTTCCAACGTAAAAAAACCTTTTTCAGCTTCCCCTCCTCTCCCTTCCTCCTTTTATCTCTTTTCTTCCTGCGTTTCTTTTTCTCCACCCCTCTTTTCTCATTCTTTTTCCTCTCTTCCCTCCCCCTCCTTTCCCCTTCTTTTTCCCCATCTCCTTTTTTTTTTGTGAACATTAAGCATGTCAACTGCTATTCTGTTACAAAACGAAGACCAATACCACAAAAATAATAAAATATCTTTACAAAAAAGCAGCATAATTACCCCTTTACAATTAAAATATACTTCTTAAAGATTTGGGCTAACGGAGTCAGGGTCATGCACTTCTCTGTTTAACAATATTCACCGCGAAAACGCCACTAAGTTGTAGAAATATCGAGCCTAAGATAGCAGGTTGCGTTTATATCCTCTTTATGTATAGTCAGTGCATATTTGTCATTTCTAGTATAATTCAAAATTCAACACCAGATATTAAACTTATAGTTCAACTAGGGGGAAGATACTGCAAGAAATGGATACTATGTACTTCTCACCCTCATGGTTTGTTCGCAAAGATGTATTCTGATTATATTTCTTCTTTGCTGACGCACAAGAAGATATTTTTGACGATTGTGGTACCTTAACGTTGCCGGTAGCCATTGACTTCCATAGAGGATACGGTTTCCATTCTTTTAATTCAATGGCTTACCGCGTACATTGTTTGTTTACCAACATTGCTCAGAATATCTTCTTTCGTGTTCAACAGAAGACAGAAAGTCAAACAAGTTTGGAACAACTTAAAGTTGAGTAAATGATGACAGAATTTACATTTTTGGGTGAACTGTTTCTTTAAACAAAAATGTTGCTCGGTATAAAAATCATTTGTATGAATAATTTTCCAGTAATTCACATGTGTGGAGAAGTCATACAAACGTATTTATTAGAAGGTGAGATGATCCTCAGCTTTACGTCATGCATCATTTAGAAGTGTAGTCTACTAGATGTTTAGAGCTCGGTTGATTTGTTTTTGCTTGATGAAATGTATTCAGGAGTGTATTGATCAGGTACGATTGCTCATATGAGTAATGCACAATGTACGTACTGAAGCTAACAAAAGGATGTTTTGAGTAACGAGATGCTCAGATTTTCTGTGCGATGTCTTCAAACGTTGTATTTCACCAGGTGCACGCTTCAGGAGTCTGTAATTGTGCACAATGCTGCGATCTTCAGTTTTGTAGTTGGTATTATTTTCAGAAGGGCAACAGGTAAATCCATTCATCCATTTTCATCAATTTTTCTCCAAACTAGCTTTTTTAAACCACTTTTACAATAAAGGTGCCGAAAGGGTGTTTTCACAGCAGTGCACAATTGTGGCTCCTGAAAGAACTTTTGTCATTATTTATCTTGTTTGAACAACATTTTAATAAACCTTTTTCCACTATAAAAAACCTTTTTGGCATGGAAAGTTTCGTGGATTTTTGTTAAAAAGGTTTTTTCAGGAACCATCATCAAACATTACCCTAAATATCCTTTATTTTTAAGAGTGTAAGCAGGGTGGCGAGAAAATTCCTGTCCAACAAGTAGCATATTGCGTGACATCTGTATGTAGAGTTTTGTTTTTGGCTTTGCATGGAAGAAAAAAATGTTTAGTGTAGGTTAAAGACGTTCATGATGTTTTCCTTTCCCCCTTGAGAAATCTTGAGTGAGCTGAGGCGATATAATCCCGTCTAGGTTGGGAACCGAGACCTGGGTTCTGTTTTTTTACAGAACCGGAAACCGTGAGCTATTTCTCAGTTTGCGGTCCGAAGACAGTTCTGGTGCGCACGTTGAACCAAGACCAATAAAGCGCTGATGGCAAGGCCTGAGCACCGTTGCGCCGCCCGTTTCCCTAAAGGATGTCACAGTAAAAAACAGACAGAAACCGGGTCCCGCCCTTGCCCTTCTTTATTCTTGAGCACATTCTAATAATCCCTGCACTCCACAGAACGTCTTAACTGCCGAACACATAATTTTCTCCCACGGTGTACGGTGCAACACGCCCTTTGATAACTGTGCACGTTTTATTTTGGTGGTTTGTCTCAGCACTGTAACACCGGACTACCGAGCAAAGCGCTCAGGGCTCTGCCACCGACTAAATTACCATTAGCTTTGTCCCATATTGTCATTATATACATACTGGACTATAACTTGGACCACTAAATCATACGGCTAATTGTTATGCCAGTATGATGGTTCGATCTATTTAGTGTACCATTCATTTCAAGACTAATAGAAAATATTTATTTCTGCATTTTAGACGTGACATGTGGCCAAGTATTGTGACCCATACTCGGAATTAGTGCTCTGCATTAACCCATCCAAGTGCACACACACTGTTGCAGCAGAACACTTCCACACAGCAGTGAACACACAGTGGGCAGCCATTTTTGCTGCGGCACCACACCCCGCGGGAGCAGATTGAGTAGGTTCTCGGCATTGCCTTGCTCAAGGGCCCTCAGTCGTGGTATTGAAGAGGGAGAGAGCGCTGTAACAATATTGTTCACTCCCCCCCCTCCACCTACATTCCTGCCGGTCGAGACTCTACCCGCACCCTTCTTTTGGGTTACGGCTCCGACTCATCTCTCCTAACATTGATACATTAGAAAAAAACTTTATAACATTCCCTCAAAATGTGGAAACCACTCATTGCATTACACCATCTCCTGATTGCATTATTATTTGTAAAATAGGGGCTTTATGGAGTGTGTGTATACATGGTTATAAGTATAACCGTTAATATTTCATGAATTTAGGGAAATGAACAAGTGTCTTAGCCCTCAAGGGACTATTTGGCCAACCAGCTTATTCCTGCTTGAAAAGCAAAATGTTATTCATAGTGTAAAAAACCTCAACTTTGAAGGAAGCAACCATGAAGCAACCAACATTACTTACTACCTTACAGCAACACTACATTCAATGAAGGTAAAATAGTGAACAAATAATAATAGTTAATTTAAATGGAACCGGAACCGGAATCTTTAGGCAAAACTGGAACCGGAAAATTTCTAACGATACCCAACCCTAATCCCGTCACCACGCCCCCCTTTTTTACTTGAAATACAGTATAAACAAAAACTTTAAAACCGCTTTTTAAATAATCAGCTTGGTCAGATCACAGTGTTGTTTGAGCGAGACACCGAACTGATCCTAACTTCATGATATTTTTTTATACTGTTTTAAGAAAAACTCAAACCTACTACAAACTTACAAGACTAATTACTTACTCCGTGTGAAGTGACATGTGGCCAAGTATGGTGACCCATACTCGGAATTAGTGCTCTGCATTTATCCCATCCAAAGTGCACACGCACAGCAGTGAACACACAAACACAACACACACAACACCGTTAACACACACACACTCCGGAGCAGTGGGCAGCCATTATTTTAATGCGCAGCGCCCGGGGAGCAAGTTGGGGAATTCGGTGCCTTGCTCAGGGCACCTCTCGTGGGTAATTGAAGGTGGAAGAGAGCGTTGTAGATTCACTCTCCCAGACTCCCACCCCACTTACCGTCCCCTGCCGGTTATGAGACTCGAACCCACAACCTTTGGTTATGAGTCCGACTCTAACCATTAGGCCACAACTAGGGCCACGACTTTCCCTGTACTGTAGCTGTTCACATCTTGGTAATAGAAACGCAGCCTCAGGCAGAAGTTATGACGTCAGATCGTCAGGTGTGTCAATCTTTAAAGCTGCTTTGAGCTTCAATCAAGCTCTCTGAGAAGTCAGCATTCAACCATCAATCACTCTCGATCCGTGTTCTTGGTGAAAGGATCGTAGAGTTTGTCTTTCAGAATAGAGCTGATATCCAGCTGATCTGTCTTTTCCATTGAGGTTAATATGTTGAGGTTTGTGTTTGGCTTTGCATGGCAGAAAGAAATGCTTAGTGTTGGTTTAAAATCCCTGGACGAGTCTTGAGTGTGTTTGTGATTGTCGCTATCATATAAACAGACAGATTGTCCTGAGAGGTGACGTCCAAGTGTTGTGGTCGAGACGTTCTGTTCCTGTTGTCACTAATTCAGTAGATAGGGGTAGTTGTTTTAGTAAACGAGTGCAGAAATGGGAAAATCAATCTTTGCTGAATTATTCACGAGTGCAGAAACACTTAATTATCAGCGTTTTGTTGGTAATTTTTTTTGATTTGCTGAGGATTCGCGGTGAATTCTGCTGCTCTCTCTGAGGGCCCTTGCTGAGCTCAATCACCTGAATATCATTCTTTTGAAAAAGGTTTGCTTGTTAATGAGGACAGAGATTCTTATGTCCAGCTCATTGACATAGAAATACTTCAGGAATGCAGTTAGAATAAGAATGAAACAGATTCTTCCTTGTTAAAGCCTTGTGCTTTAAAAATTGGTTTCGTTATAGTTTTTATTATTTATTTATCGAGAATATGTGCTGAACTATGTCCTCGCCATACACTTATATTACACAAAAATTACAAAAATTCTGAACTGAGCTGTTGGTTCACTTTAGAACTTCATAAAGTTCTACACTTTTATTATTAAGTAAGCTAATTTGATATTCTCATTAAGAACTTTGCTATTTTGACAAAAACATTTTGGATTGTTATTGTAATTAATTAATAGAATTATTATTATTGAAGTTCAGATTGTGATGTTTAGCTGTGTTTTTTTAAATTTTTTTTTTATGTGGCAACACTTCAACGTTGCGACCAGTTATGAATCAGCGTTTAAATTAGTCCATAAGCCAATCAGTAACTACAAATGAAATCTAAATTATTTTACTGTAATTAGTTTTTCTCACAACATCTCTATTGCTTTCTCCTCTTTCGCTCCTCTGCCGCTTACAGTCTTGTATATTTACGTATATAAATAACCATTTGATGCATATTGAATGTATTTTACACCATGAAAATGGCGTTTATTTGACCAAATTTTCTTTTAGATAGCATGGTGAATGTATCCAACAGGGATAAATGCAATGATAACTTTATTCAAAATCTGTTGGATATCTTGTTTTAATACAGGTTTCTCAAGAATTAGGCAAGAATGAACCTGCTGTGCTCCATGATTGCTAATGTTTCCTACAACAAAGCACTCGAACGCAACAAACTTCAGAAGTAGGACATTTCTGAGCACATGAAGACAGCATTAAGAATTCGCTAATATATAATCGCACGTAATATTCCTGAGTGACCATAAAAGACAATTATATCATTAGGGCTGGGCAAAAAAATAGATTTTTCGATTAATCATTTTTTTAAATGACGTCGATTCGATATCGATTCTCAAAAGCCGCGAATCGATCTTTTCCTGTATTTATTTCAGCACACATTTAAAACAAGATCTGATTACCGTGAATCTTATCTTTAGTCTTCTTTCTCCACTAGATGTCGCCCCCCCTGAATTTACCCTGCGCTATGTTAACAAACAAAAGCATTCAGTCATTCATATTCAGCGCTTCTCATGGGCCATGAGGGACCGTGATTTGCAATGCTCAGTTGAAATTCTATAGTAATACTACAAATCTGTGGAAGCGTTTGGCATCAAGTGTAAAGGCGCCATGATTTCTGCAATGAATGGATGGCGCGGCGCACTGTTTTGTTTACTACACACATATTAAAGCGCGGATGACGCTCGCGGTGTTTTTAGTTTCTGCCGTCTCACTATATGATGATATGCACACGAATGTCATCTCCAGCTGGCATAAATTCACGCCTTGATAGATGAATTACCCTCTCACGGTTATAAACGCACCGCATCTGACATCGATTGATGAAACCGCTCCTCACGGCTTCATATTTTAATAATCAAGCCCAGATCTCGGAGGTGTGTTTCTAAGTTGCGCTTTAATTCAAAACACTGATGATGCATCTGTTCTGCGACTGTTATGCGCTGGAAGGGGCGTTTTTTTGCGGGGCGCGTTTTGTTCAGTCCCTCTCCCCTATGAGATGGCGGGTGTTCGCTTCTCTCATATTTAGCTGCTTACTATTGCTAAAGGAGCCATTGTGACCTCTGAACCCAGTAGCCTTTTGCCCCCCGTATCCGCCGCCGCCTCCGTGTCGGAGCGATTGGCTTGTTTACGGCATGCTTGTGTGTGGTTTCGGGGCCCACTCTTGTGGTTGGGTTTGCATCAAGCGGCTGTGTTTATGTTTCGCTTGGGAGATTGATTTAAAAAAATTGTGAAGAAGAGCTTTTATACGCCTCCTGCTGGAGCAGCTAGCATAATTGGTGCTGCGCCTCCTCCCTCCCTGGCTGAGTGCAGGAATCCAAATTTGAGCAAAATGGGGACATGTTCGCTCCATGATCCTGGGAGATTTCATAACGGATAGAAGACTAAATCTCAGGATCGGCGGCACTGTTAGTTCGTATTGACATTCTCCTTCCTCATCCATCTCACACAACCTTCACTGCTTACCTCTCAATTCCCACAGTTTCATAATTAGTTTCTGTTCTTCTTAGGATGCTGAAAGGATTTGCCAGCGTGCACCTGTCGGTTCCTGTCCTCGAATTTGTTTTTCCTCAAGCTCTACTTCGCCTCTGTTGATCTTTCATCACAACGCAGCGCAGCACTGTCTGCGACCCGTCCGCGCACTTCCTCGTGTGGATTTGCTTCTGCTTGGGGGAATATTAATGCTGCTGGATGGCAGGACTGGGGGCTACGTAAGATCGCCGCTCTCCTTCTTTTACGAGGATAACCGTCAGTTATCTGCCGAAGCAGGACAGAGACATGCTGATAGGATAGACCAGACAGGACTCCACCCGGGTTTCATTGGCTGTCTGTGTTCAAAACTCAACTACTCTTTCAAAAAAATTAGTCATGCACCAAAAATATTTTTCATTTAGTTCGCAAACCAAAAAAAGAAGTTGGGTACCAGTTTTCCCCCAGAATATAAATGTTTTTTTTTATTTTTTTTTAACGTGGACGTTCTGCAATCTCTACTTATCGACTTCATATTACTACAGAATGTGACAGTAGCAGTTTAACGTCAAGTATGTTCAACTATAAGGGCGCGTACCAACCGACAGTCACGCAACCAACGCAACCACCCTGTTTATAGAGATAATGTATAGCAATGTTGAGAGATGAGCTATTTCTACAATAAAATATACGATTTCAAGAGGGATCTTCTTTCATAATTAGTTTCTCGTTATATGCATATGCCTCTGCCGAACTCTTTTGTAAGCTATGATTGCTAGTTTAAAACAGACAATTCGTCGAACGCGAAGATTGTGTCAACAACAAAATGTAGAATGTCCATAGGGTTTTTTTTTTTATGTTTTTTTTTTTTTTTTCGTCCATGATTTTGTACTTTGGTGTCATTGACTTGAGATAGCTATGAACCCATGTTTACTGTGTATGAGCACGGATTTCCCCCACGATAGCGTTCATTCACTGTAAAGTAAAAATAGTTTTAGGCTTGGAATCTTATAACAACATATGGTATCTTTCTGGATTCTTTCGTACGGTAAAATGAATCGCCATCTGTAAGTTACGTCTTTGTCTTTTTACTGTTATATCCTTCAACTTTATTTTCCGAATACTGCACATTAAGAATGTGTTGTGGAGTGAGAGGACGCTAAATATACTAAAATTTGCTTTTTTGATAAATGTTTTTCATGTTATATACCAGTATTAGGTGGGGCGGTATACCCGTTGCGTCTTGAGGTACCTGAATACCGTCTCTTCTACTACACATTTTTGTTATGTTGAATTTTAAAAACAATACCCAGCGTAATGTATGGATCGTTTAAACAACGTGCTGTAGCTGGCCAATCACAGCACACCGAGACGATCGCTTTTCAGAACCAGCATGTTAGTTGATTTAGTACGAAGTTTGCTAGAAAGTCGGTAGTGCATCAGATTACACACATGTTGCGAGGAGAAACAATCTGATGGATGATACGAGTAATTGAACTAGGACTGAGTAATAATGTGTTTCTTTCTGTAACGGCGTTAAACGACGCATGTATCGAAACTGAAGCTGTTGAACTAATAGAACGTGATGACACAGACGAACTCATCCACAATATCCACACTGAACGCCACAAATATCCACCGCCCCCTGCAATCAGCTCCCACGTCTCACACACACAAACATGACTTTAGCACTAGATTTAGCAACTTTCAGACCCTTTTAGCGGCTTTTTCATAGAATATTCCATACTACTGACAAACCTAGTGACTTTTTTGAATAAACCTTAGCTATGGTTCAGAACGTGCAGATATCTCTCTCGGCGTCTGTTCTGTGCAGCGAGCGGCAAAAAGCAGTACTTTCAGCCGACTCATCAAAAAATTAGTACAAAACAGCATTTGCAAGCACCTGTCGCTTGCTGACTGTTTGGAATTATGAATATGAGCGTAGTTCGTCTGTTAATATTATATGTACTTTTTTTGTTTGTTGTTTTTTTTTAGTTACTCGGATGCAGGCAGTGCGCTGCATGAGACAAAAAAGTAATATAGCCAAAACCACCGCATAGCCGCTCTTTAGTGTAGATGCATGCTGATTTTATCAGACGATGCCGTGATTATAAATGAGAGTGACTCCTGGTTAACATGTATTAAAAAGGGCTCGTGTTTAGTCACTATTTAGTGTGGAATTTTGCTACAATATTCACTCATCATGACAGTAAATAGGGCATTGTAAGTCAATATACTGCAGTATTTCCTCTTAATCAGTAGAAAATATGGTTAACACCCGGTCATGCGTGAAAAAAAATACCGTCATATACCGTGAAACCGGTATAATTTAGAAAATTACCGTGATATACATTTTTGTCATACCGCCCAGCACTAACCAGTATGTTACTTTATTTCTGAATGTGACAAATAAAATGTGACTTGTTAAATGATGCAACTTTGTCCTCTCAACAATGCAAATTTTACCCAGTGCAACTTATTTTCAAGAAAATGCGGTAATTAAGTTGGTTTGTGGCGTGTTCTCTGGTCATATATTAAAGCAATCACATCTGAATATTTCAGAGATTTCTGTTTACTTGTTATCTACATCGTGTGCACAAAATAGATGCTGACAGTCAAAATGCATCACTAGAGAATCATTAAGGATTCTCACTGCTTCAATCCACTATTTTAGTCCTTCAAATCCAATTTGGCTAAAACTGAAAATTCATTTTTTTTTTAGTCCAAAATTTTAAGCAATACTCAATCCTCACGTTATTCTGAACCCGTTATTTTATTTAGTGGAGCTCAAAAGTTGAAGTTTAGAAGATGATCATGCTGCTCTCGTCCATCCAGCAACTGTTTATAGTCTGCCGGTCTCCAAAACAAGGCAAAGAAACACGGGAAAGCTCCATAAGGAAGTCGGAAATAAGGATTATTGGAATGTGTTTTTGCAAGAAAATACTATTTAAGAGATAAAGGAAGGTCTTATCCATCTGAAATTTCATGCTTGGTTCAGTGGGACTTGCTATTTCCTTTTAAATTATTTGTGAAATTTACTAGCAGTTTCTGAGTTTAAATTTTTTTTTAAAAGGCTTGTTTTTAGTGTGTATTCTGACAAGGTTTGACAGATGTGGTCGTGGTAAACTTTTGTACAGAAAACGCTTGGTTGACGTGAGGATGAGTAAATGATGACGGGACGAGGCGAGTGTCTGTCCTGTTGCTGGAGATGGACAGTAAAAGCAACCGAGACCGACAGCACAAACACGCATCTCCAGTTTCTATTGATCCGTGATAAAGAGCTACGCTGACCAGGATTCTCTGACCTACTGTCACAGTCCTTCCTGGCAATGGCTGCTCTCCTTTCTCTTCTTTCCTCCCTGGCCCCCCCCCTTTTTTTTTTTTTCCCCCCCCCCCCGCTTTGTCTTGGGCCCACAGAATTTTCATATGGATGTCCGGTGGTTGGCTCATTGGCAGATTAAGACAGGAGTGATTTTTCTTTAATATCAGTAGGTTTGCAGTTGACTTTAGCATTGCTTTTACAGATGTTAATAGTTCAGGTCTTTATCTTGATGTCTGCGTGTCCTGTTCCTTGTCTTTCTGTTCCATCCAGAAGTTAAAAATGAAATAAGCATTAACTAAGTATAAAAACTTAATTATTTCAGCTAGTTGCCAAAGCATAATTTCTCATTTAAATTTAGTTTTTTTGTTACAAGTACTAAAATAACTAAAACTTAGTAAAATCTATACAGACATTTATTTGAAGAAAAAATTAAATAGTGAAAAGGATAAAAACACGCAACACGATTACTAAAATGTAAGCTAAAATTAAAATGAAAATAAAAAATATAAAAAAAATTATATTTCAAAATATTAACAAACTAATATCAGTGATACTAAAATAACACTGATTTATGTACTTAGGCTTAGTTTATGTGCTGGTACTGAGTGCAAACTATTGCATATTTTTGTACATTTATTTGTGTTTTAATTTGATGAATATATTCTCAGTAAACCTCTAATTGTGTGTATGTGGGCTGCTGACAAGTGTACTATTACTGTGATTGCCATATAATTAAAAACATTTTTTTTTTCATTTGTATTTCATAAGTTGGCTAAACACCAAAGAAAGATTTTGGCCATAAACCAAAAATATCTATTCTGTATTTGTTTTTAGTTACTCTAAATGGACCTTCTCATGGGGATCCTTAGAAGACTTTTGCATCTTACTGTTAGTACAGTTTGTCATATTTTGTTAATGTTCATTTATTAAGTTCTGCAGTGTGACGCCTCCAGAGATTTTTATCATAATATAAGATAAAGTTTACAGATTTGTTTGGAATTAGCAATACCAGTTGGAAACAATGAGCCAATAGATGAACACTTTAAATCTCATACAGTGTCACACTTTAAATATTAGCTGCAAACAGGGTTATTATAGTTGATTAAAACAAAAACTATAACCATAAAAAATATTTTTTTTTGTTATTTGAAATAAAATATGAAACTTATTATTAATTCAGCTACTTCCTAAGGAAACGCATCTCATTTTTATTGTTTAACCTGATACAAAAAAAAGTAAAATTAAAACGGGAATAAAAAAACTATAACTATAAAGGCATATTTTATGAAAAAACTAAAACAAAACTAAAACTAATAAAAATGACCAACATACAAAAACTTAACATTTTAATAAAAACAGAAAAAAATTCAAATTAATTAATCACACAGATTCTAAAATACTAAATTCAAAATTTTGTCCATGCATTTTTATGAGTTCATATTAATTTGGAGATACATGGAATATTTGTGCTTTTAGAGTTTTAAAAAAAAAAAAATTTTTTTACAACATACACTTTCTCTTATGCTATTATATTATTTTAACCTATAATCTGGTAGAGTCCCGTCTGTTTGTGTGCATTTGACTTTAGCATGGCGTTTTCATTAGTATTGAGTTTATCATCAATGCAATTTCACTCGATGGAGTGAAGGAGAGAGGATGAGTAAATGAGCGCATGCTCTCTCGCTCCGAGAGAGAGAGAGAGCGAGAGAAAGAGAGCGGCTGTGCTTCATTCAGAAAAAGCAGGGGGGCGTCAGAAACGAAGCGAGGGAGCAAACTAAGCGGAGAGGTGGAGATCTGTCTGTTATCTGTTAGGGTGGACTGAAATGCGCTCGGCGCTGCCTCAGAGCCGCAAGCAGCTAATGATGCGTGGAGATCAGCGATAAACCAGCGGATACAGTAAGCCTTGTGTGTGCTGCATGAGCGTGCGTGTGCATGCATGTGGAAACTGTTCTGAGTCTATTGCTTCTTGCATTTATCGTGTTCTCGCAGCGATCTTAAAATCACACTCTGAAACCATTGTACTTATGACTAAACCCTCAGGTGCATTATGGGATGTGTAGTCAGAAGCTGTGACTCTGAACGAGACTGGAGAAAATGGGTCGGAGAGTTTAGAAGAGATGCGCTGAAGTTTGTGTAAGGCCGTTTAAAAATGCATTAGTATGCGTTTGTGTGTCTGCATTCAGAAGTGACACAGCCGCAGCTTTCTGGGTTTTGACATCATTCTCTGACGTCAGATGGAGCCGCTAGAGGTGAATGAGCAGAACTGGTTTGTGAATGTTATGCAATCGATTTGCTTGAGTGATACCAGGATGCATTTCATGCAATACTTCACATGCATGTTGTGCATCGTGTTAGGTGTTTGAGCGACAGGCTTTGCGCGGGTCAGTCGCTCGTGGGTGTGTGTGTGTGCATGCTATCGCCAGCCCACTCGCGTGCAGGTCGATAAAGAGAGACCATGTTTGCTGAGGTAATGAGGAATTCCCTTCCACCGCGTCCTCGTCCCTCGCGCCGGGGGCGGATCGGTAGAGGAGAGAGGCGTCATTCATGTCAGAGCGGAGGAGACCAGAACACGCATAGCATGGGGGCTTTCTTCAGAAAGGAGTTATTTAGTATCTAGATGCTTTAGCTATTGCACTGTATGTAGCTTGATATTCATGCATTTGCTCTGAAAGGTGACGAGAAGAAGAATTATTTTGGCACGATTAAGCAAATTGAAACCAAAATTGCAATATGGCTTAGTGCGACTATCAGACCACAAAGGCTGTGGTTGAATTAAATAAATAGTATTGTTTCATAGTGAAGCGCGGCGTTGTGTTTATTTACACGTGTGCAGCTCATGATCCAGTGTCTTGGAGATGGGGGAGGGCAATATTGACAAAAAATGATACCTTAATATATTTTGGGATTTTTTTCGATAACTAATTAAATGACATTTTACTGAGTGTGTTTTTGTGATGGAACTTAGGCTGGTTTAGGGCGGTCATGGATGAATAAATATAACACTAAAAACTGCCAGTAGGTGGCAGCAAGTCCCTGTCATAATGAGCGATTTATTGAATCATTCATTTAAACGATTCATTCAAAATGACTGATTCATTTAGAAACAAAGCAAGTGACTGTCTTTATGAATGGAACATTGAATTATAGACTCAAATGATTAGTTCAAAAGCAGATTTGTTCAGGAATGAAACACAGAGTTTTGCTCTGAGACGTACAAATACTGTGCTCCGTTTTCTGGAACTATTTTTGTTGGTAAAACAGACAATATTGTGTCTTGTTTGTTGTACTGTATAAAACGGGTATCACCGAAAAGAGCTTGTTTCTGGGTTGAGAAATAAGGTTGATATAGGAGATATGAATATGTTTGGCTTTAGTTCAGCGCAGACTGACATGCGTCATTGACGTCAAGCGAGCGTTTCACAGGAAGAGCAAGCTGAGACATTCTGATTAAAGATTACAAAGTCAACTTTTTTGTAAAAAAAATGCACAGATGAAATGACCACAATAACTCCGACTGCAGCACATTAGAAGTCACAAATTTCTATATGTTAAATTAATTCTATATTAGGGTTACACAATTTGGCCGAAAAATTATATTTATGAAAAAGTTGAAAAGTATAATGCCAATAATAATAATAATACTATACCTATTAATTATTAATTTAAAAATTTTTATTTTAACTAAAGATAAAAAAAACATTAATGTTATTAGTAATACTTACTAAATCGTATATGTACATAATCTAATTTTAGTTAGATAATATTTTTGATTTGTCTACCTAGAAACAATTTAGCAATTGATAAAAAATAATAACACCAATATTAATAATTGTTTAATTAAGAATCATACTACTACTACTCCGTAATTTAATATCATTTATAATAAATAATAGTTATTTTTACTAAAATGTTAAACCAAATAAGAGATATTAATTAAAAAAGAAATAAAATAAAGTAATTATTATTATGGTATTATTGAATTGTAGCATCAAAAACATTGCACGCTTGTTTTGGCGATTTAACAGCTACCTACAGAAATCTTTCCGATGTTTACGATGTTGCTTAATTGTAAATCGGCAGTGTGTCGGTGTGCGTTTATAGTGAAGAGGGCTGGGCCCTCCCCCACACAGAGCGATGCGTGTGCGTGTGCGTCTCCACCTGAGCCTCACGCAAACACACGGGTTATATTTGGACGCCGTGTGCTAGAACAGAGTGTCAGCGAGAGAGAAACAAATAGCGAGTGAATCCTCAGCAGAGATGTGAATAAAGCCAGAGAAACGGAGACGGCACAATGCTGCTCTCCTGAATAAAGTATCTGCGTCTATAAATAACACACTCTTATTTCGCCACATTTTCCCTCCTCATCCTCTAACGCTCATTTGATCGCTTTTCATTTTTCAGCATGTACTGAAGCAGTTATTTAGAAACGAACCACACGTTTGATGGCTTGGCTGTGTTAATTGATGCTTAAACACCTGTTTGGAGAGTCACACGGCTTCGGATTACATGCATTACATGAATATATATTACGTAATACATGAATATGTGCAGGTTATAATAATTAGTGGTGTTTGTTTAGTGATTTAGCATTAAATCAGGCTGTGCGATCAAAATTAAACCATGATTATCAATTCACAAAGGCTAAAATTTAATTAAATATATGCAGAGCATGTTTCATAGGGCACTGTGTTAATTTACACGCATGCAGCTCATGATTTAGTGTTTTCAGTGGCTATTAGCGACTGCTTTGTAATGATTATTTATTAAATAATATAAAGTAATTTTAAATTTAAATTTAACTCAATTTTAGGTAATACTAAATTATTTTAAAAAACACCAGCAATAAAACCAAATTCATAATTAACACCACTTTCTTTACGAAGAAACACAAACATTGGACAGAATTTATATTAATATTAAATATCAATATATTATTGTTATTGAGTTCCATGCAACAGAATCAGATATAGCTGTTTTTAAACTAATTATACAAATAATGTATAAACCTACAAAGCTATTATTATTCGGCATCGTGAGCAGACCAGTTTATTTTCTAGCTGTACTGTAAAACACATTGTAATATTTTTCCTAAAGCTATTTTACAGTGGAAATTCACAATAATATATATTTATAAACTTAAACAAGATTATAATATTTTTCTTAATACTTTTCTTAATTTTACTAGTAACATTCACATAGTATAGTTCACATCTTGTTATTATGTTTTGTAATTTACCCGCCTCAAAATAAACTATTATTTCCTAAAATTCCTTATTTTAAAGTAAAAACGCCAGATGTATTATTTTGTTTAATAATTGTTTTAATTGTAAATATTCAGTGGCTTGCTATAGTAAAATTAAAAGTTCCACAAATCTGGAACTTTTTTAAAATGGCATTTAACTCCAATCCCAAGTTTCCCAGAAAAATGCCATTCATCTTTTATGTATTTGAATTTTTCCTACTACATTCCACCATTGTGCTTCTCTAGCACTAAGTATTATCATAACTCTTTTGAAGAGATTTTTTACAGAGTTAAGCTTAATACAGTTTTAGAGTTTTTAGTAAAAATAAATAGTAAAAACATGATATAATTCAGCCACAAATTGTCTTGCTATGAGATATGGCATTAAACACAAACAAACTAAGTGTTTATTATTACATTATTTGCATACATTTATAGAGTAGTTGGTAATTTGCCTGAGCAGCTAGTCAGTTTTGTGGTCTGTAATAAATTGCACACTTATCTCAAAATAGACCTGTCTAGTTAAAATGACTCAAGTTCACCTGACAACTAGTCAATTTAGCCAACCATCATGACTGATTTCATATTTCGCCATGTTTGCACTTCTCTAAACTCATTTAAATCCAAACCCGTGCAGTAAATGCGTCAAGCCCGTGTGTCTCTGTCTCTGTCCTCATGAATATTAACGTAACAGCTGACGGATCATGAAGAACTCGACATATTGCTCATGACTCACGCAGCTTCTGACAACGACACGCAAGATGCCCGAGCGCCGAGTCAACGTGTTCGCCGAAAATAAATATTTAGCCTTTTGTTATCGAGCTGTGACAGAAATTAGCGCGTTCTCAATTAGCTCAATAGTCTGAACGTCGTGCCAGTCTGGAGTCACATTTGCACAATCCAGTCCATTTATAGCATTCGTTATGATACATAACCGATCTGCTGAACGAGTGATTCACTGGAAAAGATCAGATCTTGAATTCTATTAAACAGCTATACATCTTCAAAAAAGTGAGTTAGTGCTGTAAAGTTGTGCAGGAGACTCCGATGTGATACTGGGTTGATCTTGTAGATGAGAAGCGTTTAGTAAACTCGTATTGTAGGATCTGCATGTGTGTTAGAGGTGGAGCTGCTCTCTTTCAGGTCCTCTGTGGGTGTGTGTTGTGCTGTTGATCTGGCTGGTTCTGCATCGTTGCTGGTGTGTAGCAGGTGTGGTTGAGGTTCTTCAGGTTTAGTCACGCCATCTTCACGCTTACTGTGAACCCGCCGTCGTTCACCGGCCATCTGCTTATGTGACGCCTCGCATCCTCATTGGCTCTAAACCGTCACATCTGCGGCAGAGCGACAGATAGTTCTGTGTGTTAAATTAAATCTATATTAGGGCTGCACAATTTCGGAAAAATTGAGTTGATGTTTCTGATAAAAATTGTGTTTATGTTGCTGTGCATGTTTGTAGGGTTACACAATTTGGCTAAATATTAGATTTTTGTCAATCAGTTTTAATAATAACAACAACAATAAACTAAAACATCTAATTATATAATATATTTATTATATTATAAAAATTTATTTTTTTATACATCTGAAATAACCATAACTTAAACAGTAATGAATGCTATTAATAATGATGAAAGTATTGTATAATTAGTAAATATAAAAATAATTTGGATTGTTTGTAAAATTAAATTATGAAACAATTATATTAAAACATTACATAATAATAAATAATTATAATAATAGGAATTATTATATTAACAATTACTGTATCTCTTAAAATGAAATAAAATAATAATGATTATTTTTCTGATTTACAAATAAAATATAAAACACCATATTAAATAAAGTACGATATTACTTAAAAATAAAATTTTTATTTTATAGTAAAACTAAAATTACAGTGCCAGTGAGCAGCTTGCGTGTAAATGAACACAGTGCTGTGCTTCAATCTAAAAGAAGCAGTGCATATGTATATTATATAAAATTTACGCCTCTACAATTTAATAATTGCACTAAGCTGTATTATGATTTAGATTTTATTACGATTTAACATGCTGCCCAATTTGAGCACTACATAAATGATGTAGTCCTTTTTTTGTTTTTAGCTGTTTGTATGCTTCTGTTGCAGGCGTGTTCAAGCTTAAATGCATGCTTCATTCATAAATACACATGAATTTAACATGCATGTCAATGTGTGTTTCATGCCTATTTAACCACTTCCATTAAGTGCATATTCTGCATTTAATGAGAGGTTTTACACTGATGATTCATGTCTTTTTCCTGATGAGCTCACATAAGAGTGATCGTAGTTTGTGAGCGTCCCAGTCGTTTGGGAGTCTGTTTATCTGTGTTGTCTGTGTACTTGATAGCTGATGTTTCCTTTGCATACTAATGAGCAACCGTGGGAAAAAGCTGTATAATTGTGTGCGTGTTTGCTAGAGGAGAGATTGAGGCAGAGGAAGGGAAAAATCAATAGCAGCCCATAGAGAGCAGCTAAGTGTGTAATTGGCTTCAAAGTCATCAGGTTCACTGCTTTCCTCTCATGTGAAATCGGTGGATAGTGTGTTAATAATATATTATACTGTAGCAGCCATTGAGCATCTGTGTGTGTGTATAACATTGAATCCTGGCCTGAAACACGGACGTTTTCACTTTAAACGTCACTATGACCCTGTTGCTGGTCTTATTGTGCTCGTTTCTGTTTCTCTGCTCAATCCTCAAAGTATTTCATGATTGACTCATGTGCAATTTGTAATTAGTTTGTAATTGATTTGATTAGGTGGAGGTTTTGCTTGACTTCTTAAAGGTGACATATTATGCCCCTTTTTACAATATGTAATATAAGTCTCTGGTGTCCCCAGAATGTGTCTGTGAAGTTTCAGCTCAAAATACTCCACAGATCATTTATTATATCATTTTGAAAATGCCTATTTTGAGTGGAAGCAGAAACACGCTGTTTTTCTTTAAATGCAAATGAGCTGCTGCCCCCCGCCCCCTTTTCCAGAATAGAGCTGCGCCTTTACAGCTGGTATCTGCTAAAAAACATCTGTTTTGGTTCTGATTATCATGTTTATCGTGCTGAAATCATGCGTTTTAAACCATATGAGTTTAAACTTCTGATATAGGGTTTTCTGAGCGCACACATCCGAAGCACACGCACAGAAAGCGGCTGTCGCAGCATGCGAGCACTAAACTAAGCTCTCATTCACACACAAGTTTACATTAAAAACACACGAGTTACAAAAACAGTGGGTTATGTCTGTGAAGGTAAACAGCTGGGAAATAAATCACATGTTTATTTTAGATCTGTGTGGCAGCAGCAATATACAGTAAATAAATCAATAAATCCACTGCTCTGTTGTCTCCTCTGAGGCTGGGACTCTAAACAGTGTTCTGTGCTCGTCTCTGCAGCCAAACACAGAACAGTTAGCATGCTTCGCTCAGACTTTCATCATGGCATTAGAACTAATACACCGTTGTCGCTTGCGAAATCAAATGACGGCGCCGTGGGTGTAAACTTACAGATTAAGGGGCGGTAATATTATAATGAGATCCCTTTGCCACGTCACCAAGGGAGAGAAATCAGACGCGCTAGTTTTCTCAGATGCTTGCAGAAAAAGGCTTATCAAAACAAAGTGATTGGGTTTGAACTAAGGAGCTCTGGATGTCCTCATTGCATAAATAAATGGTATATTATTATGATGCATGAACAGATGAGAGAAAAGGTGTTGATTGATCATTCATGAGCTTGTATATTTCTTCTCATCTGCCGTTTCATTCTTTCTGCGAATCAATGAATCAGCTCTTGCTGCATCCGTCTGATTGTGTTCATAAGAAGCTGTATTGAAGTTATAGTTTGAGTGCATCTCCTGCAGCTGAAATCACACGCTGTCCTGCTTTCAGAGGCGCATTGAGAGCGTTTGAAGAGTGTAACTGTACTCCAGTGTTGATGAGCGTCAGTCGTGGTGATTTGTGGCTCAGATGTGTGTGACCTGCGGTGGATCCGCCAGATGCTTTGGCAGGAGCTGCTTTGAGTCCAATGTCTAAATTTGCTATAAACAACCGTAAAACAAACAGGGTTCGGCTAATGTTTGTTTCTGTTGATGGATGCACATTCTGGCTTTCCAATACATTACAACAACAGCGATGAAAAAAAAATGTGGTCAAACCATTCACTCTTGTTCAATGCGAATGCCGTATGCTTGAATATGAGCAGTCATTTATTCCGTCATCGTGCTGATAGCGCGCACGCACAGGTGAGACCAGAACAACACACGTTGATATCTCCGTTTAAACTAAACTCATTTATGAAGCCTTGCCAGTTTAAACATTTAAGAGCCAGAGGACGCAAGCTCGCGCGCTCAGTGAGAAGATTTGTGCGAAGCGTGCAAACCCGCGCCTCGGAACGTGTGCAAATATTAAGCTCTCTCTGAAGTATTGTGTTTAAATGGACAAATTCACACATAAATTGTCAAAATGACCATCTTGGTAAGTATCCTATGTAAAATATACTTGAGAGTCAGTTGGTACTACATTACTACAATATTGAAGGTTAAAATTGACTGATTTATTAAAATTACACTTAATTAAGTTTTAAAAATAGTTACAATTACATCATATTTCAACTTCAATTTGTTTTTTTGATATATAAACATAATGGTGGCTGTCATAAAAACTTGATGGATTTTTCTGAGGTAAATGTGACGTTCGTGACATTGTTAACAAGCCGTTATATTGACGTCTTTGCGCGGCCTGAAACACTGATTTGAGCGATACACGAGACGGCTACGTATTGTAAAGGGTATACTTTTCTTTCTTTACTTACCTCGGAGGTTTAGTCAGTTTATTTTGTGCGAAGCTGGTAGTAATGTGGAGGAGATGATTAGTTCACGTGTGCTACGTGCTGCTGCGTCTGTCACGCAACATTAAACCGCACCAAAACGGCATTTATTGTTTGAATACTGCAATACAATGGACAGAATTTGAAATCTGAGACATTGTTTTATATTAAAAGTACTAAAGCATAATGCTTATTGCGATATATTGGATGGGAGGTGCCCTTCAATGTTTCGTCCATTAACTGAAAACAGGCAAGACTAATCGATTCTTTGGATTTAAGAAACGATATCGTACTGTAAAAAAGAGAATCGATTAATAATATCAAGATATCGATATTTTTTACCCAGCCCACTAATATACTGTATATGTAATTTAAGATTTTATATCATGTAACATATATTTTATATATATTATATATGATTTTTAATCAACTAATGTTGTTTGAGGCACTATTAAAACGCCCTTGTATTAATGCTTTCAAGCTTACGATTGTACTGTAATATAGTATTAACTAGTCATAAATATCAATAATATTCAACATTTTGCCAAGTCCTAGTTTAAATATTCGGTCTTTGTGAGGAAAAGAGTGGCGATAAATGGAGATTGCACCAGCACAAGCTCTAGTGACCCGACAGAGAAGCGTTGTCTGTATTCATGCGGTCAGATTGAGTGGCGGTCGATTGGTGCCAGTTTGAGTGCCAGTCCGTGGCATATGCCAGGCTAATGCAATAATCCTCAGTGCGTTTTTCTCAATCTCTATTGAAAACGGTTGTTTGAAGGTTCTGCTGCTGTCTCTCTCTCTCGGCTGAAGCAGCAGGAGGATGGATGAAAATAGACGTGTTTTTCCACACCGAGAGAGTTGGAGCAGTAGGAAGGAGAGTGTAAGGATGGGATTCAGTGGTACCTGAGCAGATGGCGTGGCGCAGTGTGAAGTGGGCTAAACACGTCACCAAGGGCACCACTACATCACTGAAATGCACTCAATCAGCCATTGCAAATCATTGCATTACATATGTGACCCTGGAGCACAAAAGTAGTGTTAAGTCGCTGGGGTATATTTGTAGCAATAGCCAAAAATACATTGTATAGGTCAAAATTACAGATTTTTCTTTTATGCCAAAAATCATTAGGATATTAAGTAAAGATCATGTTCCATGAGCGTATTTTGTAAATTTCCTACCGTAAATATATCAAAACGTAATTTTTGATTAGTAATATGCATTGCTAAGAACTTCATTTGGACAACTTTAAAGATGATTTTCTCAATATTTAGATTTTTTTGCACCCTCAGATTCCTGATTTTCAAATATTGTCCTCCTAACAAACCATACATCAATGGAAAAGCTTATTTATTCATAAATCTCAATTTCAAAATTGACCCTTATGACTGCTTTTGTGGTCCAGGGTCACAAATAATTTAATTGCATACATTTGTGCAATTAAAAATAGGAAAAAAATAATGCATTAAAATGATTAAGGTATTTAACGCCCCGTCCAGACTCCAGACCTGTCCGTCATCTTTATTAATGCGGTGTCTGATGTATGATGCAGGATGACTGACTGTGTGATGGATTCTGTTAGAATGCAGTCATATGAGCCTAAAATTCAAGATATGAGAGAAAAAACACACCTCTTATATTTATATCATACAGTGTAGTTTAGCAATATCACATCAGCAAGAGTGACTGATTCATTAAGGCTGCATTCCACTCCACTTTTAGACACGCACTTGCAAACGTCCCTAAACACTTCCCCTTGGGTGGAATCCCCGCTGCCATTTTGAAGTGCGTTCCACTTGTGAAGTGGACGAGGGAAGTTTATATGGACAGACCCTCGACCACTCGATTTTGACCGAGGAAGCGAGTCTGCTTCATATGCACATTTCAGGCCAATCCATAGACCACAATGCAACACGATTATGACGTCATCGCAGATCGAGTTCAATTTATCCCAACCCCAAACAACTCCATAATATATAATTTTTTTATAACGTCCCAAGCATATCTATATACATATAGAATGCTGCACCAAACAAATTCCTAAGGGGAAAAATGTAAACAATAAACCAACTCCATAGTGGATTCTAAGTGATCAAGGGCTTAGGATGTTCCAATTCAGCCCATTCCAAGGGTTCCGCCAGAAGTGGGCACTCATGCAACGTAATCAATGACGTACATCTGAGTAAACGAGACGGAGGGAAGTTTGCGAGTGAAGGGCATAAAAAAATGGGCTGGAATGCAGCATAAGACAGTCACTTGCTTCATTTCAGAATGAATGAGCCATTTGAATGAATCAGTTGAGTGAATGATTCAATGACTCACTCATTAAGACACTGATTTGCCGCCAGCCACTGGCACTTTTAAATGGAGTATTCAGATGCTTTTTTTGTGTTTGCTAGAAGTGCATGTCTCTTCAGAACCCATTTATGCATAGATGTAGGATGCATTGATCTGATAGTTCATTTCAGTGCATCTGTTATGGAATTTAATAATTGATGTAAAAGTACTTTGTGTAACAAGTGTTAATTTCCAATATATTAATTCTCTGACCTGCTTTCAGCTGTCAAAACCAACCAAATCCAGATGCCCAACTTCTTCTTTTGTCCCTTTGCAACACATTTTTGAGAATAATTATGAATCGTTCCAAGATCATTGAATCAAATCATGCCCATGTTTTAGATTTTGTGATGCATCGCTTCATTTAGTAAAGAGCTGTAATTGAATCAAATGGTTGTCAGAGCAAATCATCACTCATGCTAACTTTATGCTGATTTTTGGGAACCCTTTATTTTGCTCTCAATTCAAGTTGTTTATTTTGTTTGCACACTTATCTTGTATAATTATCAGAAAACACTAGTACCAAAATACAGCGCTGTATGCAACAACTCTCCCGATATAGGCTTTAATGAATGCCTATTTTTGCGTTTTTATATAGCTTTGTAATTATTCATGAGTGCTCGGGTGAACCACTGCTCGTATTAACATCATGTTATGAATGCAAACATCTACATCTTTGTCAGATGAATGTCCTGGATGATGCACGGCATGTGTTTCATGTAGTTCTGATGCTGATCAGTTGTTGCTTTGGACATGGTTTTAGTTTTCAGCTCTCAGACAGCAGGGTTTAATATGAGAACTGGTAATAGCTGAGTGCTGGTAGACTCTTGATGTGACAAAAAAAACAAAGTTTGTGAGTTTTTGTTATATCGGTGTTGCACTATTGACAGTGTAGCTGTTTTTCTGTTGAACTGGAAAGACTGTGACCTCCATTTATCCATTAAAGATTGAAAATGAATTCTGATCCTGAATTCGAATTTTGATCTGATCAGTGTTACTTTAGAGATAGTTATATAGAGATAGTATCATTGAGAGAGTTTAATTTTTTAAAAATTATTTAAAAAAAAATTATTTTCCGTTATTTTTTAATTGTAGTTCAATATTTTAGTCTTTAGTTGGTGTTTGCCTTTTTTTAAGTGTCTATTTAGTTTACGTTTTATTTCAATTTTAGTTTTAGTTAAGTTAAAGTAAATGAAAATTTGAAATTTTGGCTTGGCAACTAGGCCTAGGTAAAATGTGTAAGTATTTTATAAGTATTTATGTAACATTTGTTTCATTTCAAGTAACTTTTATTTATTTATTTTTTAATTTTCCTCTTAGTTAACTATAATAACCCTGGATTTGATGAACACATTTTAAGGCCAAAAGAAACAAAACTTTAAAAACTATAAACTTGCAAGCAATTGTCTTTAAATGTAGTCATGTGTAACTTATTCTACCAGAGTTAAGGCCCATTCACACCAAGAACGATGACGTTAACTAGGGCCTATAATAACTATATTGGCTTCCAAATGTACAATAACGTTTTGTTTTGTGAGTGTCAGCTGCAATTTTGTCGTCTGTCACTTTATATGCTAAATCTCTTTAAAGATGGATTCTGATTGGATGTCTGTTTTTTTTTTTAAATAGCTGTGACATTTTTTCCAACTTTGTCGTTCCTCTGTGTCGCACAGTTGCGGGTGTGGACTTCGCTATTAGAACGATTATTAATATCATTATCGTTCTTGATGTGAATGAGCCTTTAATCTTTAACAAGTACAATCAGTCATGATTTAAACACACTCAATCTGTAAATACATGAAGCACTGATCAGTGACGTCACACACTCATTTATCAGCAATAATTGACCCTTCGCAAAAACCCACCCTCCTTAGTTACTGTTGCTTTGTCCAACAAGCCATGCCGCTCTCACTGTACACACCATGTTCTCACGCAGTAAAAAATACATAGTGGTGCAAAGAAGAAACTGACAACACACCGACAGGCAAGACAGAGCAGAGCGGGTTACTTCTGGTATGAAAGTTTGTAATTTGTCATTTAAGAAACTCAAACAATAAATGTGACCTTTGCTGGCAAAATGAGTCGTTATGTCTGCCGTTAATCTGCAGTTATGTGCAGATTTGTCAGTCAGCGGCAGCGCAAGAAGCGAGCAGAGAAAATAGTACTCCTCTCAAAAAAACTTACAAATAAAGATAATTTTAGATGTTTAATTACTATTTGGAGCATTGGGATTGCTAGAGGAGGGATAAATGAACACATTTTTGTGAAAACCTGAAATTCCACCAAAATCAAAAAATGTTTTGTATGTAGCTCAAAATTAGCCCGTGCACTTTTTGGCAGCACTGGTCACAAATACAGCTTTGTGGCTCTTTAATGTGTCGTGGCAGATCTCGTAACGCACTAAATTCAAAGCGGCGGCACGGAACGACGTCTTTTCATACTTAAAGCAGGAAATAAACATGAATGAACATCAGAACGTTTTTTTTTTTTAAACCTCGGAAAGACATCAATACACACAATTTTTCAAGTTTAAGTCCACCAAAGTTAATCTACTCTCCTATCTGGTTTGTCTGTCGGGCCGATGGATGATCAGCATGTGATGGTCAGTCAATCCTGTCAATCAAGGTCTTTGCGAACTGTCAATTGACTGAGATTTGACTGACGATAGCAAACCAGTGTTCTGGCAATAGAAGTCTTGATTGTGTTTCTGCTTGCGCCAGTACAGAAATAGCAAACATTATTAGCTGTTATATCGCCTACTACCTGTGTCAGTCCGGAAGGAACAGAGAGACGTGATTGGCATTCATCTCCACAAGCGAGTGACTGAAGACAGAATGGAGATATATATATATATATAGAGAGAGAGAGAGAGAGAGAGGCGTGACAGGGTGAAGTGTGTTTGTTCTGCCCTTCACATGCACACTCGGGTAACTTGGGTGATTCACAGATGGGTGTGTGTGTGTGATTGGGGTACGGGGCAGATGTGCACCACATGGGGCGGAGGGAGATCTATTCTCTCTTGGTGACAGAGCCTGTTGCCATGGAGCTCCTCGTGCTATTGGCGGAGGCCTCGTCCAATGGGGCGTCAGTTTCATCATTGAGAATTTTCTCTCGGTCTCAAACAGAGGGAAGTGAGGATTGCATAAGGCTCGTAATGGGAGCCCAGATTTTAACCTGACACACTTATTTTTAGAGAATAAAAGATGGAGATGGAGATGGGCTGAACGATATCTCTCCCACACAGCCTCGGCCACTGATGCATGGTGGTCTAGTGGAGCGCTGTTTGTGTTATTCCTGGATCTGAGTTCCTAGTCTTATTGATCAGAGTTCACAAACGTTATGTCTGATTGTGTAACGTACTGTACCATTCCCAACGGCACATGATGCAGATGCATCTGGACATCAGCAGCCACATTTAATGCAGTTTGTAATCTTAGTTTGGGTTTTGCTTAAATGCTTGGATGTTTGTTTTGTAGAAGAAAGTTGCAAAGGAAAAGCATTATGAATCACACATGTTCAACTGGTGTTTAAAAGCATGCCAGGATGCATTGTTGGCCATTTTGACATTATTGCATTACCTTTTGAGTAAATATTCTTAAATATATAAAAATAAAGGTTCTTTATTGGTAGTTTCAAGAGGAGCGTTTAACATCTGTGAAACTTTTGCATTATACAAATGTTCATTATAGTGTAAAATGCTTCTTTTGATTGTTAAAATGGTTATTTTAATAACTGCTTGCTGGAAGGTTATTTGGGGAACCAGAAATGGTTCTTCAGTGGCAACAAAAAACAAACTCGGGTAAACTTATACAGTGGTGGGTTCTATAGATACAAATATGATTTTTGCATTACCATTTACATTTACAAAAGAAAAATGCATGATGCCATTTCCAAATGAAAATTTAATTTATTTTTTAATATGAATTTAGATTAATAACAACAGAGCAAGTAAAGAGCATTATGTAACAGTTTAGAAAATGTGAGATGTAGAACAAAAAATAACAATACAAGTGAACACTAAAAAAATAATGATAATAAAGAACGTTTGAGCAGTGACATGAAATTTCGAAAAGCTTTAGATTTCTTTTGTTTTCGTAAGTTTCTTGTATTGGTGTGTCTTAAGGTCCGTGTTGCAGAATAGTTGCAGGGATAGTTCACCCAGAAATGAAAAATCTGTCATCATTATTCACCTTCATGTTATTCCAAACCTGTATTGAGACTCCATGCGTTCTGTGGGACAAAAGAAGATATTTTGAAGATGGTTGGGAACCAAACAGTGGACGGCAGCCATTGACTTCTTTTCCGGCAACTCTTTGGTTAAATTTAATAGTAAAATAACACAAGTATAAAGTATAGCGCTATAAATATGCATTACATTAAAATCATCACAATCCACTGGTCGACCACTACATCAGATCTGAAACGCACACTTATTTTACACAACATTTACAATACAGGATTTTTGACAGCTCAATGCATAGGGCCCTATGATTTCTGCAATGCAGAATATGCGGACGGAATCGCGGAATCCAGTCAAAAAAAACGTATTCAAAATTTACGATTATTTAAATTAGTTTTTGTTTACTACACACAACGTAAGCCGAGGTGACGCTCGAGGTGATTTTCAGAGATGCCGTCTCACTACTGAAGACATAAATACAGAACAACATCTCCCAGAACGGCTCTGAGCATTTGACCATTTGATTTGAGTAAAACTAGCGTCATATCACGTACACACAGAACTGTGAAGGTATTCATGGCAACCCGTCAAAATAAAAGTCCGGTTTAACTTGAAGACATTGTGCCAGAAATATTACTATTGTTCAGTAGAATGTATATAGCCTACTGCTACTACTACTACTACTAAAATGAAACAAATAATTATTTTTAGGGTATAATCACACACACATTTTTTTCCAGCATGCTTTAATTTAATTGTAAAGTCCCTTTTGTTTGCCCAAAAAAATAAAAGTTTTGCTTAAATTTTCAATATTAAACGATAAATGAAATAATGTTATATGCCTTATTTTGAGAGACAGAAAAATGTAAATACAAAACACAATTTCGGGGGCAAAAAAAAAACTTTTAATAAGGCTATTTAAGAAATAATTGAATGAATTAAGATGATTCAAATAATTCGACCATGTAAAACACAAGAATTGATAAAACAATAAAATTAAAAAATTTCCATCGGGCACTACAATTTCTATTTTTGTTACATTTTTAATAAATTGATGTTAAATTTTTTAAGTTTCATGATTTTAATTAATTGGACATGCTTTTTGATTAATACAATTTAATTTAACCCCTAAAAAGAGTCCAGAAAAATTGAAATGGAACAAAATCTCCTCCATCTCATGCTATCCCGAACCAACCTTCCGACGCTATCGCTATCGATTTCCCTCTCTCTCATCTACACTCTCCCTACTCGCTAGGATATATATCTTCTCTATACTTTCCCTATTTATTTGAGCTCTACCTAGAATCTACATTCTATACTCGCGGCTACTATGTTTTCTCTCTCTCGCTCTCTTCGCTCTCTCTCGCTCTCTCTCTCTAGCCTAACTTCTCTCTCTACCTCCTATCCTCTCTCTCTCTCGCCCCCCCTCCCTAGCCTCTCTAGATCTCGCTCCCTTCCCTCTCTCTCTCTCTCTGTCTCGCTTCTGTCGCTTCTCTGGCTCTCTATAGCGCTCTCTCGATCGTCTTCGTCTCTCTCGCCTATACATCTCGAAAATATATATCTTATAGACTATCTAGTCGCTATCTCCCTCTCTTAGAACTCCATCTCTCTCTGCGATGTATCTGTTCTCCCACTCTCTTTCTCTCGCTCTCTCTCGCTCTCTCTCCCTCTCTCTCCCTCTCCCCCCCTCTCTCTCTCTCTCTCTCTCTTCTCCCTCCTTTTTCCCCTCTCTCTCTCTGCTCTCTCTCGCTCTCTCTCGCTCTTCCCGCTCTATCCCTCCTCTCACTCTCTCTCCCTCTATAACTCTTCTTCGCGCTCTCTATCGCTCTCTGCGCGCTTCCTCTATCGCTCTCGCTCTCTCTCGCTCTATCTCTCCCTCTATCCCTGCTCTGTCTCGCTCTTGTCTCGTCTGTCTCGCTCTTGTCTCGCTCGTCTCGATCTGTCGCGCTCTCTCTCGATCTACTCTCTCTCTCTCCCTCCACTCTCCCTCGCTCTCTCGTTCTCTCTCTCTCCCATATCCCTCTCTCGGCTCTCTCTCGCTCGCTCTCGCTCTCCTCCCTCTCTCGTCTCTCTCACCCCCCCCCCCCCCCCCCTCTCTCTCTCTCGCTGTCTCTCTCACTCTCTGTCTCTCGCGCTCTCTCTCTAGCTCTCTCTCTCTCTCTAGCTCTCTCTCTCTAGCTCTCTCTCTCTAGCTCTCTCTCTCTCCCCATCCTCCCTCCTCTCTCTCTCCTCTCTATCTATCTCCCCCCTCCCTTTCTCTCTCTCTCTCTATAGGTTGTGTAGTGCTCGTTCCCTCTGGTATCGTCAGGTCATGTGACGTCATCCTCCCCCTCTCAGCCCACTCCGTCTGGTGGGACCGCCTCTGACTCATATCTCCCTCCTCTGCTGTTCTTTCAATCCATCCCTCCATCCCTCCTTCCCTTCTCTCATTATTGGTTTCCTCACTCGCTCCGTCCTTCAGTCTGTGCTGTCGCTCGCCGCACGATCTGTTAAAGCAGGGAATCCTTCGGTGACGCATTTTCCCTGCAGTTCAGCGCGTTACAGCGATCTGACCATCAATGAGCATTCTCACACACACACACACACAGACAGAGCATCTGCCCACACACACAGGCAGTGTTATAAAACCACAGCATAGCATCACAAGAAGTCCCTCGCTCTCTATTCTCGCTCTCATTCTGGCATTTTCTCATTCTCTCTCTCTTTCAGTCTGTTTTGAGTGAATCTCATGAAAACATGCCCTGCTCACATTTCATCTGCATTTACATTTGTGCATTTAGCAGACTTTATCCAAAGCAGAACAAAAGCAATTTGTCAAAGAGCCAACAATATTCATTATATACAATTGCAGGCTTATTACACAACTAGAATCTATAAGAAATTATGTTATGAATCGTTTATGTGACCATGGAGATGTTTTTATAGCATGACATTATTTTGCATATTTTTCTCATTCATATTGGTCTTAAAATAGGCTTTATTGTTTTCATACAATATGCAATTTCTTTCATTTTCACTTTGAGCTGAAATGTGGAATTCACACATAAAAGATGCATTTTTGACATTTTAAGATGTTAACCTTTTTTTATGTTTCACACTGCATTTCTCAAATAAATCAGTTGTCTTCATGTTAAACAGTGATGGGCTTTTCTCACAACGGACTGAGTTTTTTTTCTGTTTTTAGCTTGATTTGTCAGTGGTGTTTTAATCTGGCTTTCATATGTGTATATTTTTCTCCTTGGTTAGTATTTTAAATGGCTTGCATTAAGCAACTAAAACCCAAAAACAAATTTTATAAGAAGACACAATCATGATTGCATCGTACACTGCCATGCGATGCCATAATTAAAAAAGAATAAATAACATATATATTTATTGTTAATTTATTTATTTATGCATTTATATTTTATTGTTTATGGTAAAAAATAATGCAAAATTCAAATTCAATGGCCTTTAAAATTGCCCACCCACCATTGGCAGTGTTATTTTTGGAGTTTAATTGGGTGAATATAAATGAAAATATTATAATTTTTCCATGTGTTCACATTGTAAACTGTATGTAAAACTTGGCCTAATTATTTTACTATATTTTATGCTTTTGTTACTACTTAAAGATATAATTATTGTATTGAACTATTTTCTTGGATATATGCTTGTACCGCAGCAACGCAACAATGGAGTGTGTTGTCATCAAAGGGTCTTATGGGTACTGTGTGTGGGTGTGTGTGTGTGTGTGTGGCAGACTGTGTGCACAGCTGCTCAGGTGTGTGTATAAATATGTCAGTGTATGACAGATTCGACTTTATTTTTATCCGGCACCATTAAGGTGGTCCGGCTGAGCGATGTGCTCCACTTTACACCTTGAAGACATTAGTGTTTGCCTTATATTCATGTTTAAATCTCTCTCTAGCACAAGCAGCTGAGGCTGATGTCTTCGTCTCCTTGGCAACCGTGAGAGAGAGAGAGAGAACGAGCGACGGCTCATTCATGAATGCTCTTCTCCCTCATTCAGAGCTCTTCATCTGCTTCAGTTGATTCTTAAGGATGGCCTCGTCTCTGCCAGTGACTGTGTGTGGGTGTGTGTGTGTGTGTCTTGTGCGTGTGTGTGTGTGAGAATGATGGTCCGGCCTTGGTGTAATGTGGGCTGGTGACGTGGTTTCTGCAGTCGGGAATCCCAGCTATCTGAGCGCACTCAGTCGCTCTCTCCACCCGTCTGCTTCAGTCTCTCTGCAGTATGACGTCAGCGCTGGAGTTTCCTCCGCTCTCTCACCTCAGTCACTCCGCTGCTGCATTATGCGCTTCGACTTGTGCTTTTAAAAGCATTTCCTGTGTGTGTGTTTTACAGCAGATGGCAAGTTACTCAATCTAGAACAGGGGTGCCCAACCCTGCTCTGGCGATTCGGCTGTCCTGCAAAGTTCAGATCCAACCCTAATCAGACACACCTGAAGGAACTAATTAGGGTCTTCAGGATCACTTAAAAATTAAAGGTAGGTGTCTTTGATTAGAGTTGGAGCTTAACTTTGCAGGACAGTCGATCCGGATGGACCTACATTCCAAATGTGCAGTACAGCATTAGATACACTGTATCCCATAATGCAATGCACAATACATTCTTCTATTTCAAGTATAATGAATGAAGACGAAGTGGTGTCGTCTTTGATATCCTTCTTCACTCAGCATTTGGTTGAACTGTGAACAGATTAGACATTTGTACAACTTTTTTTTTTTTTACTGCAGTTGAGCTCGATAAATTAATCATGCATTCAATTATTTTTATTAAAAGTGCCTATACTGTACATATGGTCACAATTTCCATTTAGTACATTTCCCATATTTCTATAATAATATCTGCATAAACATTACTCTGTACTTTTGGAGTATTTTATTTTTTATTTATTTTATATGTAAGGTTATAGTTTTCATTTGTTTTTATTTTTTTATTCATTTATTTTGTTTATTTCTTACTTGTATATTTTTAATTTGATCAATTTATTATATTTTATTATTTCTTATTTTGCTTTATTTCTGTGTTATGGATGCTTCTCTCACCAAGACAAATTTCTGGTGTGCTTGAACACTCTTGGCAGTAAAGCTCATTCTGATTTTGGTTCATGTGACAACTGTTTATAATTGCATACTGCTGTTTTTAACCTAGTATGCGGTGTACAGTATATACTGCACATTCTTCAGTAAGTAGTGTGCTAGTATTTCATGCCAAACAGGGCTTATGACTTCATGCACACACATGCTACTGCTGCATGTCTGTTTACACACGCAGATGCATTCAGCCTTAGAGAAATATTCATATCGTCTGCTGCTGTATTCACACTTAAACACATATATATCTTGAGTTAATCTGTTTATATTGTGCTTTCCATCTCATCTAAGCAGTGTTTCTCTCCAGCAGGTGGAGCTGTGACAATTGTGTCTGTAAGAACGTCGCACAGCATGAAAAGAAACTGAGAAGACACTCGTTCAACATGACGTCCCCTCCGCCCTCATCTCAGCCATAGGAACACACACACACACACACACACACACGCAGAAGAACACACACCATCACACTACAGCCCCAGGTGTGTCAGGACTGACTGAACTGTGTTTGATAACAAAATACTGATGACCAAAAAATCTATTATTACAGCTCAAACTGCATCTCCTCCTCACGTGTTCGTGTTTGTGAGTTCAGGGTTTGTGAGGTGTGTGCTTTGAGGGATCATGTCTGTGGTTTTCACACCCGACGGGATTGAGGAGGGCGATGGCTCTCTGTCCACCGACGCTTCCGCAGGCAACTGTGGCAAAAGCAGCCCGTCGGCGCCCGCTAAAGACACCAATGCGGACAGCACAGAACCAGACGACAACCTCTCCCAGGATGCACAGGTGAGACACAGAAACACTAGCTGTGTTAACATTTTAACTTTTGCGCAAAACTGGAATGTTGCATAAAACATTTGCGAATAAAGCACCATTTCCATCCAACGAGTCAAAGAGAACAAAATCGTCACTTGCTGATAAACTCGCACTAAATATCACTAAGAAAACTAGGAGAAGCTACTGAATATAATAATTTTCATATATGTGACCACGGGGAACACAAAAAACCAGTCATACGGGCCAATTTTTCTAAAATGAGATTTCTACATCATCTGAAAGCTTAATAAATAAAAAAATAATAAAATTTGTAGGATTACGCCAATATTTGGCCGAGATACAATTATTTGAAATTCTGGAATCTGAGGGTGCCAAAAAAATCAAAATATTGAGAAAATAATCTTTAAAGTTGTCCAAATGAAGTCTTAGCAATGCATATTACTAATCAAACATTAAGTTTGATATATTTACAGTAGGAAATTTACTAGATATCTTCATGGTTTTTTTATGGAACATGATCTTAACTTAATATCATAATGATTTTTGGCATAAAGAAAAATCAATAATTTTGACCATACAATGTATTTTTGGCTATCGCTACAAAATATATACCCCAGCGACTTAACATGTCTGTGTGGAAGGGGGACAACGTGATAAAGTACTTGAACATCAGAGCGAGCAAACGAAAAGCAATAAATGCAGTCAAGCTTGCGGGGTGGATGATGCGTTTTGGAACGTAGTCATGTATAAGACATTAGGGATGTAAGATTCACGATTATAATTTTTTTAACTAAATGAGATTTAAGAACAATTATAAATTAAACGTCTTTTTATTATTGCTTGGACAAAATACTATACGTTTCTTTGTGAAATTTAAATATAACACTAATAATATACTAATATAGCACTTGCATATCATTGCTCTTTTGTTAGTTTGATTGCTTATGTTGTCCTCGTTTGTAAGTCGCTTTGGACAAAAGCGTCTGCTAAATGACTAAATTGAAATATAATGTAAATAACAAAACTACATTGAAATTTTAAAACAAGCCCCAAATCAAATAAAATAAGTAACACAAAAAAGAAATATCTTCATATAAACAAAAATAAGGCTTTGTCTCTGCTCTTTCCATTAAAAATTAAGAGGCAACCACTGCATTTTAATCACAATCCAAACAAAGATGCTGCATACACGCAACACGAGCAGTTTTTAATCTAAATTAGATTGTATAAGTTCGAAATTTGAAGCAAAAACAGAATACTTTGTCTTCAGTTTTGTGAAACTATACATAAAAAAAAAATATCTGCATGAAACAGAAACAGAAGATGAGCTGAATGCACGCTCTGCCAGCAGGTGGAGCTTAAAGCGTTTCTTTGGTTTCCGCTGTTAGCAAAGCAGCGCTGCGCTTATAAACTTTAATGTGCGTTATACAGAGGCAAGATGAAAAGATATACCATCTAAACTTTTCTAAAGACATACATTCCCAGCAGAAAGCATTCATATAAACTCCTACACATAAATGAATCGCGATTTGTTTAGCATCCCGACCGATTTGAATCGTCACATATTTGAATCGATTTTCAACCGGCTCGCGGTTAATCGTTACATCCCTAAAGACAATTGTACAGAAATAGGCTACTTCGATGACAGACTTTGCTCAGGCATTTCCGAACGACCAAAACAACATATAACGCTGGTTAGTCGAGTATCCGTCGATAGCGCCTCAAGTCACATGACTTTTTTGATGCGCATGGTGGAATTTAGTTGGTAAATGTGTTTCCATCATAGTTTATGTGCATTTTTTCTTATTGGATAAAAAAATGTGCATATAAGGTTGCGCATTTTTAGAATTATTTTAGAAAATAAGTGGATGGAAACATAGCTACTTAGACTTTCCTTGGTCTTCCTCAAATCTAGATGCACTTATTTAGACACCGCGTTCAAACGTTTGGGGTCTGTATTAATGTTTTTAGGTTTTTGAAAGAAGTCTCTTCTGCTCACAAAGACTGCATTTATTTGATCAGATCTATCAAAAGTTGTTGAAAATTGTAGAATGTCAAACACGTTTCCTATGTTCTATGGGAATATCTGTTTAAACTGTATTGATTCGCTGTATTTTCAGCATCCTTACGGCAGTCTTCGGTCACACGCTCTTCAGAAATCAGTATAATATGCTGATCTGCTGCTCAAGAAATATTTCTGATTATCATCAATGTTGAAAACAGTCCAGTATTTTTGTGGAAGCAATGATAGTTTTTTTTAGGATTTTTTGATGAATGGAAAGTTTAAAAGAACAGCTCTTTGAATTAGAAATCTTATGCAACATTATGAATGTTTTTACTGTCATGTTTGATTAATTTAATGTCAAAAGAAACTTCTAAATGATGACGTACATAGTTAGATTTTAGCTTATCAAGCATATAATATAAAAGCCTAATGCCTTGCAGTGTCCTGTGCTCTGACATGCAAAACTCAATCTAAACTATTTGATCTGCCACAGAACAGGATTTAAGTGAACTGGAAAAAAAGGGTAAAAGGAGATCAAATGGTGACCAGTTACAGCACCAGAAATATATATTATATTTATACTAATGCACATGTAAATTCTAACCTATTATTTAATTTTAAATCGTCATGATTATTTTGGTCAATATTGTAATCAATATTTTGAGTGGGCCACATAACCAAAACTTTATATGAGTGATTTATTTAAAGATATTGATATATATCAAATATATATTTTCTGTAAATAAGGTATAACATCTACATTTTAGAGACCAACGAAATTTCACAATTCTCAATACCACAGCAGAGTACTATAATAAACTAATATAGTAAAAAAAAACAGTCTCAATATTGGAAATAATTAGATCAGTGGTTCTCAAACTGGGGTACGTGATATAATAATTCTGAGTTTTGGCATTCATTTAATTCTACCCCAACTTAAAGTAACATTAAAACCAAACATGTATTTCTGACAAGCAAAATGCCACTTCTAATGTAAAAACAGGAAAATGGGAGTGCCGTAAACGGTCAAATGCATGATATCCAATCAGCTTACCTCATCTTTTGCGGTCAAAACTGACTGCATCCACACAAGCAGCGTGCATATGCATATGCAGCTGTATATGCAGCTTTAGCAAATTGTGCTGCTGTTCAATGCATCTTTAAAGTAGATCTTCACTTAATAGCATGAAGAGCAAATATTGACACGCACTGTACATTGAGATCGATTTAAACTCTCTTCGATACAGACACCCTGTGTGAGTTATTGTTTTCATGTTTAAAATACGAGCAAGGAATGCAAACTTTCCATGAATATCCTAACGATGGCAAATGTGCCATTAATTTTTACAACAGTTGGAACAAAAAAAGGTAATATTAAGTGAACATTTTACATTTTAAATGTAGCCTATGTTTTGAACAGAATATTGTCATGTTTTTCTATTTTGCAACAAAATAATAGTTCCCACGAAATCCGTATCATCTGGTGTGCGTCTCCAAGCAACATACACCGGTGTTTCGTTAGTGAACGAATTTGCGGCTTTGAATGATTTGGAGAGTCAGTGATTAATAACCCATTCATAACTACAGCATTTTGCTTCGTTAACTGAATGAATGAATGAATGAATGACGCGATGCCTGGCTCATTAAGACAGCGACTTGCTGCCACCTATTGGCGGTTTTATTTTTAAATCTACAAGTATCACTTCGATTTGCCATCATTTATTGCTTTATTTATTATATTAATAATACACTTAGGGTGCTTTCATACTAGCACTTTTGGTGCGCACCCGGGCTCGATTGACGTCAGAGTTCGGTACGTTTGGATGATGTGAACGCGGTCTTCCAAACTCGGGTGCGCACCCACAAACCGTACCCGAGTCCGCTTAAAAAGGGGGGTCTGGGGTACGGTTCAAGTGAACTCCGGTATGGTTCGCTGCTGATGTGAACGCAATCGTACCAAATCACGGAAGTGAACCGCTATTGATGACGTATTATTTTAAAAAAATGTGTGTGTGCGTTTCACTCACTTTCTTGACGAGCGTGACTGACGCGCTGCAAGCAGAGAGCTGTATATCTCATTTCTGTTCACCTTCAGAGTACTTTAGAGCATTTGCAGTACATTCGTAAGGCAGACGTAAGTGCCGTTACGTACTGAAGCTTTGGAAACAAAGCCAACGGTTCAAAAACATAAATATAAAATTGAAGAGAGCCTTGCTTTGTCTTTGTCTTTTGTTGTTTGATTACTATTAAGCACACCGTTAGCAGCAGGAATATTAGGATGCTGTCACTTTAAGAGCTGCACGGATCCAGTTTACTGTTACACATGTATTTTCACTCTCAACTCTTTACGTCCATTTATAACATAATTGTAACGTTGACATAAGTGTCACGATTTTACTGATTTGCATGTTAAATTGGGCTTTTAAGAGAAGCGAATGCGCACAGGGGGTGGAATGGGGCCCCTTTATTATGGAATTATTGTATTTTCATAATCGTTGGTGGCCGAAATCGAAACTGTATTTCGATTAATTGCACAGCCCTATTTTGATGTAAAATCTTGATGTCGAATAAAATGCATTTTCTCAATGTTATTTGTCAGCTACCCATTTGTGAAGTATCTGTCATTTTCCCACTGAGGTTTTGTTTGGTGCTGAAGTTCATCATTAATGAATGATTTTAATGGTCACTAATAAATATTTTGGTCTTTCCCCGCAGCGACGCTGTCAGAATCACGGCCACACTAGGAAACGAGCCAAGGTAAAGCATGCGAGGACACACACACTTCTGCTGCTGTCTGTAGCTCAGTCCTAAACATGACAGGCTTTAGCAGTCAGTCGAGTTTAACCTCGACGTTACAGACCCATAACATCTGTGTTTCTGGATGTAGGTTCAGTCACATGTCTTACTGCATGAAATCTTGTGTGTAGGTTTTGTGTTGTTTATGCATTAGTTTTCAATGCAAAAATCGGAATTAACCATTCAGTTGTATGCAAAATAAATGTATAATAATAATAGAAATATTACATTACATTGCATTTAGTCATTTAGTAGACGCTTTGGATAAAAGCGACTTACAAAGGAGAACAATAGAAGCAAGCAAAATCAACAAGAGAGCAATGATATGCAAGTGCTATAACAAGTCTGTTAGCTTAACGCAGTACATGTAGCAAGTTTTTTTTTAAATTATATAATAAATAAAAAGAAAACAGCAAGAATAGAAAAAGCTAGTTGTATATAAATAGATATATTTAAACACAAATAGAGCAAGCTAGTGTTAGAGGTCTTTTTTTGCTTTGTTATTGTAAAAAATAAAGAAAACCAATAGATAGAAGGACAAAAGGAGTAGAGGAAATAAAATTCCAGAACTCCAAAAATCATAATATGAAAAATATTTCTTAAAAATAAAATAAATAATAGCTTACAGGTGTCAGTGCATTAATAATGCATATCATTTGTATGGCCTTGCGGGCAAAGGGTTCCTGACAAGTCTCAAAAGTTTCCCCAAGTCCTAAATAAAGCATTTTGAAGCCTGTATGTTAAATGCAAGAAACCAGACTCTCTCACACACACACACCACAGAGGACACTCAATACACACACACACACCCACACACACACACACACACACACACACACACACACCCCCACCACACACACACACACACAAACACAACACACACACACACACACAAAACACAGACGCACACACACACACAACACACACACACACAGAACACACACACACAACACACACACAAACACACACACACAACACACACACACACACCACCCACACACACACAACACTCACACACACAGACACACACAAAGACACACACACACACAAACACACAGCACACACACAGACACACAGACATCAACACACACACACCACACACAAAGACACTCAACATCAAAGACACAGGACACTCACCACACACACCCACACACACACGCCACGACACCTCTCACCAAACCCACACACCACAAAGAACACTCACTCACTCACACTACACACACACACCACACACAACACACACACACACACAAAAAAAAAAAACACACACACACAAACAAAAACACACACACAAACACACACACACAGGAACTCACACACAGAACTCACACACCCACAAACACAGCACTCACACACAAAACAACACCAAACCAACCACACAGGACACAGACACTCACACACACACACAACCGACAACACACCCCACAAACATCACACACACCACACAGGGGACACTCACTCCCACCACCAGAAACAGACACTCACACACACACACACACACACACACGCACACAGACACTCACACACACACACACACACACACACACACACACACACACACACACACACACACACACACAGAACTCACACACACACACCACATACAACCATGAACACCACACAACACACCAGACAAGCACACACACAGACAATCACTCACACCACACACACACAAAGGACACTACACAACAACACAACCCACACACTCACACACACACACACACACACACACAGACACTCACACACACAGACCACATTTAACCACCCGTACAAAATTAAATTAAACATTTCCAAAGCATTAACATGCATGATGTAACTTTAGCGAAACACTCAGCAGAAAATAAAGCAGGACTGTATGTTAGTATCTATTAGAATCTGATTGAAAACACATATTTAACCCCTTCTGGGAAGTTCCTATTTAGGGTTTCTGTAATTTTACTTTCAGCATGATGTATTTTTAAGTGCATTTAGAATAAAATAGATGCATTGGGCAATTTCAGATTTCTCTATCTCATTATGATCCTTTAATTGACAGAGCTTACTGTCAGAGAGCTTCCAACTAGTAATTACCACTTTGTACTAGTCGCATATATATATAATCATCCAGGCAGCATATGGTCTCTTGCTGTCACAGTCTCGTTTGCATCAGCAGAACAGATGCTGCAGAGATGAGGAGAGTTACTACGTTTTTAATGGAAGGTTTACGAATGCAGAAGTTTTCACGCGCACAGTAAGAACTGAAATTGAAGTAAATTGATTTCATATTGACTTCTAATTAGTTGATGGACAGCACCAGAAGCAGCACAGGATTCAAAACTAACAGCTCCATTTGCCTGAAATAAAACTACACCTTGTTTTTTTTCCGTAATGCATCTCTTTGTCCTGTATTTCTCCTCTCGGTCTCAGTCGAATGCAAAGCTCAAGCTGGTGAGGAGTCTTGCAGTTTGTGAAGAATCTTCAGGACCGTTTTCAACCGACGGTCCTCTAGAATCACAGGTAAATACACAAACGCTGGTGGCTTGATCAAGGCAGTGACTATAAAGAATTGTGCATTATTTACCAAAACTCCGACTCTGATTTCATAAGGTTGAAGAGTAGACTGTGCAAAGTGTGTTTTGGCAAATAAAATTGAGTCTGTAAACCACCATTAGGATATGGTCATTAATATTCATATAGTCATGAATATTCATGTGTTTGTTTATTCTGACTCCGCCCATGAAGGACGTCATTCAGCTTCACATCAGCTGTCCATCGGATAAAGAGGAGGAGAAATCCTCGAAAGACGAGTACGAGAATGAGGAAAGGGAAAAGAAGGATAAAACTCCACGCAAGATGCTCTCGCGTGGTAAGATGTTCCTTTTTAATGGTGTGTTTTGTTGAAACTAGTTCCTGTAATCAACATACAATACAACAGTCGGTTCCAGAAGTAAAAACTCCGTTCATTTTCTCCATAAGGACATTGATTTTTAACAGTAACTTATAAACCTTTAAAGACAGACATTTTTAAAGCCTTCCTTTTTCATTAATTCAGCATATTTAGTTTTTAAATAATCATGCTATAAGTAGAATTTGTGGTGAAATACTACATTACCCATGATGCTGTACAGACAAATTCCACCAATCAGAGAGTCTCAGCGAGCAAAGCTCCGCCCACTCCCATGATGCACCGCAAATTACATAATCAGGCCAATTCAAAGCAATTAAATATTTGTATTCACTTGCATATTTTACAATAAAATTAAAATGTTTCTTAAGTAAGCATCAAACAAACTTAAAATTAATACTTATGAGTTTCTCTCTCGTTTTTACTTTGATTGTCATTCACAGTGCTACATGAGATTGTAGTTCTTTTCATCATTAAAGCTGTTCGGTACACAGTCTTGTATATTTGTCTGATTTTTCATATATTTTCCTGCTTCAAATTTGCATGTAATGTTGTGATACTCCTCGTACTGTAGCTGGTTGGTTTGATCCGTGGCTTATAATGCTTTAACGTAGAATTTTATCAAATCTGTATGAGAAGAAATGAATGGGGAAAATACCAGTGGCAGCACTAATGCACTCTATATGGGTGCATGATGCAATAAAATATTATAATCCTATAAAAAAATGACTTGTGTTTAACTAAGTAACCTGTAGGTCTGTTTTGAACTGAACTGAGCAGGATGTTGACATCACTGAATTCAATGATGAACTGCCTTTAACTGAAAAATTAGTGTTTACTGTTGTCCTTCCGATCGACACCCATCTGATTCTGTTCTCCGTTCTCTTCCAGACTCCAGTCAGGAATACACTGATTCCACGGGGATCGATGTGCACGAGTTCCTGGTGAACACACTGAAAAACAACCCCAGGTACAACAGCCTCGGCCTGATGTTCAGACACAACACTGATATCAGACACCGCCGGCGTCTCACACAAACTCATCTGTCTCTGGTTACACTCGGCTTTTCCTGTGGATCACTCTGGCCGTGTCCCAAATCACATACTAAGTGTTATACGAGAAGTGAGCTTTAAAGGGGTCATATGATGCAATTTAATTTTTTCCTTTCTCTTTGGAGTGTTTTAAGCTTTTGGTGCATAAAGAAGATCTTTAAATTTGCAAAGACTAAAGTCTCAAATCCACAGAAATATTCTTTATAAAATGTAAGAGTCAGCCACACCTCCTAAAACGGCTCGTTCTAACACACCCCCACATGTCTACATCACTATGTGGGAAGATTTGCATAACGCCGCCCAAATGTTCACGCAGACAAAGAAGGCGTAACTTTTATTCTCACTGTAGTATTGTTGCCACTGCCGCCATGTCGTGAAGACGCTGTGCTTCGTTGTGAAAGCAAAACTACTTTGTTTGGTCTTCCAAAAGAGGACGTATCCGCTTCGTCATGCTTTGAGCTGATCTGTGCTGGTCGCTGAGGAAACATCAACTTAGTGCTGTGGATAGCCGGCACATTTTATGGAGGACTGTTTACTGATCCTGGGAGAGTAACTAAAATGCCGGCAGTTCTGACTTGCGTAAGTACGTTTTCATTTAAAGGATTTTGCCACTGATGATTCAAACGTGAGTTTTGGGCAGTGTAGAGTAGGGCTTGTTGTTTGTCATTTCTCCGATCACAAATGCAGACATGGTTTTAATGATTACGCGGCGCGATGCAACGCAAAGCGTAAAAAGACAGTATAAGTTATTATAATCAGTTATTATGTCCCCACTGGATGCAACAATGCCTAGTTTATAATGGGTTTTAATGTTTTGTCTCGTCGCTCCGGCCGGAAACGGCATCAACAGTATGTGAGGGGCGTAACATTTCCGGCACACGCTTGAGGTATTCGGCCAATCACAACACACTGGATAGCTGGCCAATCACAGCACACCTCGCTTTTCAGACCGATGAGCTTTGTAAAAATCGAGCGTTTCAGAAAGGCGGGGCATAGAGGAAAAACAATAAAGGTAGCGTCTGCGTAGGATCATGCATGATAGTTGGACCGTTTATGGCTTAAATGACCCTTTTAGCCTTTTGACATTTGCCTATAAATTACAGTTCTGGTCAGAGACTTTACATTCGTATAGGGGTTTTAAATTGCCAGATGGTTCTTCGCCGTCAAAAAGATTAGAACCAGCCCCCACGAGAAACCTGGAATCTTCTGATCAAAAACATTCCACAGAGAGAGGAGAGCTGTGAATGGCCAACCGAACACACACACACCCAAACTAACACACACAAAAAGACATTTCTTTATATTAGACTATAATTAATCAGTTATAATTGTATCTGGTATATGCATGTGTGTGTGTACATTCCTTTGTTGGATTAGATGAGTTAACACTCGTTATTTGTATTAGTTAAAGCAATAAAACAAATACTTCGGTGTATGTATGTATCTTGGTTTAATATATTCCAAAGGGTTGCTCTTGGTATCGATGTACCTTTTTCATTCCCGGCCAATGACTTACAGTATGTGATTGTGAAACGCATCATATGACTCGCACGATATTTTGGGTTAAAACTACGGATGTTCCAGACCGGCCATAAAGCATGCAAATGAGCCATAAAACAAGAGACAAAGAAAATTCTTCTGCTCAAAATCCATGTCTCTCATTGGTCAGCACACACAGAATAGAAATTCTCAAAAGCGATCAGCCCAAAATAACTGCGCTCAGAAAACTTCTTCTTCTTTTGAGACAACACCTTTCAGGACTCTCAAGACCTTCCTATTGAGTTTTATTTTCCGGCAGTTTTTATTTTCAAGTAACGTTAGTCGCTGTGGACTTCTCCTTCAGAGGAACCAGAAGTAAAAAACTTCAGCTGACTCCTTACGAACCTCATCAAAAGACCTCCGTTATCTACCGCCTCAGGACTCTTTTTCAGCAATCGAAAACCAATGCAAGTAACCGCTTGAAATTATTTAGATGCGTGTTTAAGTTTCAGACCCTTTTTAAGGTGATTTTTGGTTTCTCTGATGATTTTCAAAGGTTGTGGTGAAGTGATGTGAAATACTGCCATTCTTTACCTATTCTCTCTCTTTTCCTTACTTTTCATTCTGTGTATATATGTTTTAGCTAGTTATATGTTAGATATAGTTTCACTTATTAAATCCCTTATATTCACAACGAATCGTCTCTGTTTACTGTTCACAGTTCGAAGTCAATGAATGTTTGAACCTTTGCTACATTTGGCTAAGAATTACTGCTAGCACTGCACAAAGAAGGACAGTTTATTGTTCCGTGGCCAGAGAATAAATATTCCTTGAATTGATAAATGATTATATTGTCTGCTCGGTGGACGGACAGATAAAATAATTATAATATTGATTCTGCTACAGTTAATTATAAGATATAATCTAAATATTTATTATAAATCATAACCAGTTATAATTAATCATAAATATTCCCCTTTATAGAGCTAATAAATAATAATAAACGTTACAATAATATACAGGATGTGTGGAAAAATAATGCGTTTTTTTTTTTACTGTAAACCGCATAAACTCATTTAATTACACCAAATACACCTAATAATGTTCTTTTTCATATGACCCCTTTAAATCATAGTAGTGAGTGTGCTGAAGGAACCCAGATTTCAGTACAGAGAGAAAGAGTTTGTGATATTTTCCATCAACTTTCAGGGATTTTCAGTGTATAAACCTAAATGAGCACAAAACCAGTCATAAGGGTCAATTTTTCTGAAAGCTGAATAAATAAGCTTTGATGTATGGTTTGTTAGGATAGGAACAATATTTGGCTTGAGATACAACTATTTGAAAATCTGGAATCTGAGGGTGCAAAAAAATCTAAATATTGAGAAAATCATCTTTAAAGTTGTTCAAATGAAGTTCTTAGCAATGCATATTACTAATCAAAAATGCAGTTTTTATATATTCACCGTAGGAAATCTACAAAATATCTTCATGGAACATGATCTTTACTTAATATCCTAATGATTTTTGGCATAAAAGAGAAATGTATAATTGTGACCCATACAATGTATTGTTGGCTATTGATACAAATATCCCCCAGCGACTCAACACTGCTTTGTATATAAAAGCAGTTCTATATTTAAACTTATTCTAACATAAAAGGTGTTTAAAGTTGTGTTTTGGGTCATTATGCTTTGGCACAGTATCTGTCAAACCGAAAGCACAATATACTCAAGCCCTTCATCAAGTCTGTTTTCGCTGCGTTTTTCAAAGCGAAGCGCGGACTTCGTTCAGACAATCAGCTCGTTATCCGGTGTTTTCTGCATCTCAGAACAACTCGTTCACACTGAATGAATGCCGTCAACTCCTTTATTTCAAGTGCTGTGAGTTTAGTGCACGTTTGGGAACACAACAGACACCAGTTATGCTTTATTTTCACGGCACGTGATTACAGCACTTCACTAGATTTGTAGTGAGACGTGTTTCTGTAAGCCTGTTTTCACTGAAGCTGGAGTTTTCCTTCAAAATAAAAGCTCTACTGCCGTTTCCGTCAGAATAAAAGCGTAAAAGTACAGTATTAATAGCTGACAGCTAGCGATTTAAATGCAGTCCAAATTCAAAATATCTCTGTCAAGTGTAGAAATTAGGAAAGAAGTATTGCAATTTCCCTACTGTAGAGTAAGGTAAAAAATAATATACCTGAATTTTTATTTATTTATTTTACAGTGCAATTGTTTTAAAATATATGGCTATTACTGTCATTGTTATTATTATATTATTATTATATTGAATTATTTTGGTAATTAATAACCCCAGTGGTGGGTAATTTAGACTGAGACAGTATACCCAAATAAAAGAGGGTTGAGTTCTCTTTTTAAAGGGACTCAAAAGTTAAGGAAACAAAGGGATGGTGTAGGAATGTACAAAAGATGTTCATTTTTTTCCCAATTTTTTTTTACTAGTGCAATCAATATTGCATAAAGTTGTAATGCATAATCAGAGAATATAATAGTATCGTGGAGTAATCATAGTACAGATGCACATCATTCATCAAGTACGTGGGGAAAGTATGTGCATCCCGGAAAGCCAGGGTCAGATTACATTGATAGTTGTCTGTTCTTATGCATCACTTTTCGCTGTAATACTCTTTACTCTTTTAGAGACAGAATTGATGCCTGCTCAAGCGGGAAACAGGATATCCTGGATTCATTAATGTTGAGAAGTAAGTCTGTATAATAATCATCATTAATTTAATTACTTTTCTGTTGTATTGTACTGGTATTTCTGTTTGTTTTTTATTGTGCGGTGTCCCTGGAGTCCTTGAGAAGATGCCGATAAATACAATGGTATTATTAGTATTAATTAATAAAAAAAATTAAATAGATATGAACCTTAATATATAATAACAATAAATTATTTATTTGTTGTACGTATATGTATATAGTCTGTAAAATATTTAAAGTAGTATGTATCCAAATAGATGCGGTTGTAAAAATTTAAGATTTGTTAAAAATACGTATTATAGTATAATAATAAGTAAGGAGATTATCTTTCAAGATATAAAAATATCGATATGACGTCAAAATTTAAATGAAATATAAAATAATATAGTAATACTATCTATAGAGTGTCTCTTATTGTAAAAATGTATCATGGAAATGAGATGGTTGTAAAAAATGTAAATTTGTTCAAATGTATATATCTATATATTATGAAGAAATTGATATATATGTAATTTTATGATATATAATATAAAATATAAAAATAATAATTTTAATATATTATATATAATTTGTTTTTATAACTAGATAATAATAATAAGGAATATTAAATGGACATCCAATCAAACTGACTGCATGCTTTTCCACATAAGCAGCGTGCATATGGGTGCATATAGGTTGCGTGCTGCTGCCTCAGCAAATATTAATAGATTAAGCACTTACTAACATGAAGAACAAATAGCCTGGCACAGAAGGTGCATAGAGATCAATTTAAGATTCAAACTCTTGATACAAAACATACCTTTTGCGAGTTCTTGTTTTTAATGTTGATAATAATATTGTACGAGCAAGAATGCAAATCCAAATATCGACACGATTGCAAATGTGACATTGATTTTATACAACCGTTCAACAAACAAAAGGGTAAAATGAAGTGATGTTCTTCACAGTATTGTCAGTATTTGCTCTATTTTGTAATGAAATAATAGTTCAGCAGAAATGCAACACACAGCGGTGTTTCGTGAACGGATCAGTGGCTTTGAACGAATCGTTCGTGAAAGTCATTGATTCAATGATTCGTTCATTAAAGCCACTCTAAAACGATTGGGAACCACTGGTGTAGATTATATTTGTTGCCCCCTTTTGGTGGATTGTGAGTATTGCAGTAGTGTGGGTGTTTTGCTCTATTACTTAGGATAGTTTTTATTAAACAGTTAATTTCAGTTTTCTCTATTATTATTATTATGGTGAAGGGTGGTGCTGCTGTGATAAATGCGTCGTCGTTTCTAAGGTTGTTTTTGCATCTGTTTTTTCAGTAATCAGTATAAGAAGTTTCCTCAAATGACCTCATATCATCGCATGCTGCTGCATCGGGTCGCTGCCTACTTTGGCATGGATCACAACGTGGACCAAACCGGCAAAGCGGTCATCATCAACAAGACCAGCAACACACGCATGTAAGACAGCGGTGGATGATGGGAGTGATAATGATGCATCGTCTATTAAACTAATCAAACTCTGTGTGTTTCAGCCCCGAGCAGAGGTTCTCTGAGCACATTAAAGATGAGCGCAACATGGACTTCCAGAAGAAGTTCATCCTGAAGCGAGACGATGCCAGCATGGATAAAGACGATAATCAGGTTTGTGAGTCGCACCGTTTCACTCTTGCATCACATTTCGGTCGTGCATCTGATTGTCTCGCGTCTCAGATCCGGGTACCGCTGCAAGACGGCCGGCGCAGTAAGTCCATCGAGGAGCGAGAGGAGGAGTACCAGCGCGTCAGAGATCGCATCTTTGCACGAGAAGTAAGAACACAGGCTTGCATGCAAGCGTTCTGGTCAAATTTCAATTCAGTTATTTATTTGTATAGCGGCTGTCGTAATACAGATTGCTTCAAAGCAGCTTTACAGAAAATCATGTTCAGTGATACACAAATGGGTTATCTGGTGGCTGTGGAAACATCATCCGAGTTTTTGCAATAATTTGTAGGTCATCTGTCAGCTCAAAAATACAAAAAAATAGGGCTGGGACTCGGCCTGGGCGATAACACGGTATCGATATTTATCGACGGTACACCTTCTTCGAGAACGATATTAAAAATGTTTGAGATAGGCACGTGCTCTGAGTGACGCAGACAGCACACACGAACATGAGTGCTGTGCTGCCTGTGATGAGGAGATTGTGAGTAAAAAAATTTATATTAGTCGAATTTAAAATAAACAATTGCATTTGAATGCAAAAATAGTACAATGAATTTGGAGCACGAGATGCGCCGCTGCTGTGTTATGCATTCAAAAAATTAGAGAAATATAGAAGCTCAATGCGGAGAAGATCTTGATTAGGTTAAAACCGAAACCAAGCCATTCACACAGAATGCATATTCAGCGCATTTTTAGACGGACAAATATGACTGCTGCACTCGTGTCACACAAGAGATGTATAGAAAGCCATGCCAAGTTAAAACAGTTTAAACTTTTAGAAAAAACATGTTGCGAATTTGTGGACGTTTATTCCTTTTCACTGCGTCTCTTATGTTTTTAAATGCAGTCTGTGTGATGGGCACTTCGGCTCTTTGGATTAAGCAATGCATAAATACTGTACATGATGCTGTTTTGTTCATAATTTTTTATGCAATTTACGAAATTATATTTGATATTATAGTTAAGGCAGTTTTTTTTTAAAGACGGTTATTCCAGCGTGACATGGTGCTTGCATTATTTTGCTCATTGCGCCCTCCTGTGGCCTCGGGAAACAAGCCAAAAGTTAAATTTATTTAATCTGCATATAAAACATTAGGAATTAGATATTTGTTTAATTTTTATTTTGTGTTTGACTGTTAAAACAAAAAAAAAAATTGTTGTTTGTCTCAATAAATTGAGTTAATTTAAAAATACAGTGGTTAAATGTAAAAAAAAATGTTCTATTGATCTTTGTTTTAAAAAAGGTTATAAAAAAAGTCAATAATTATCGATACCGAACGATATGAAACATTATATCGTTGATACATTTTTTAGCTATATCGCCCAGCCCTAGCTGGGACAATAAATGGATGCATCGAGAAATGATTCTGAATTGATTCTGAGATTTTCCAAAGGCATCGCGATTCTCTCTTGAAACGATTCTGAGCTTAGTTTTTAACAGCAGATGCTTTAGAAATAGCTGTATTCTGCTTGCTTCCAGTTCCTTACACACGCACCACTTAAACCTAAAATAATCATTCATAAAGTTTGAAAAGGTTGAAGGGAATTACAAGGATGTTCACAGTGGGCTGTGTTTACGCTAATCTCGCATCATAAAAGCATAAAAGCAGATGTGCAAGTATAATTAACCCCTTACATGACTCAGCCGAACACACAAGCGCTCTTCTTCGTGAGCATTTGAGTGTGTTGTTAAAAACTAGCCTAGAGCGCCGTCTGCTGTTAAAAACTAAGCTCAGAATCGATCCACGAAACGCGATGCATCGATTTATTGTACCAGCTTTACAAAAAAAGCACAATAACACTATAGACAGCTCTGCAGGATCCTTAAATCCCATTTTAAACTTGCTAATTTTTCTCCTAGGTCAGTGCAAAAAATGCATACGTCAGAATGCACAATAAATGTCTTAGTGATTCGTTTTAATTGCAGAAGTTGTTTTTATTGTACTGTTTTATTTTATTCTGCTCTGTTGTTGTTTTTATACTTTGTAAATGTTCATACCTTTTCATTTTTCGTTACAGTCCTCACAGAATGGATACATCATTGATAACAGGTAAGACACAAACCTGCTGTAACTGATCTCCACTGCTAGTTAATGCACAACTTTACGTCTACAGTTTAATCCAGTTGTGTTTTACAAGTGTGAAATTCATCCAAAAACCACTGGTTTGGGGTTAAAGACAAAAAATGTGCATCATTAGATTTTAAGGAAGTCATTATATTTATTTAAATTGAGTTGTATTTTATTTGTTATAAAATGTGGTACTATCACAGTACTTCTTTGTAAGGCAAGGACTTTTTTCTGCCAACTATTTTAACTATTTTTATCAGTTTTTTTTTTTATCAAGACTTTTATTATTTATTATTTCAGTAAGTTGTCTTTACAAAACAGCTCAGTGCTAGAAAACGGTGTTATAATTTTAAAAGTTTGTTCAACTAATTTTAAATCTCTATTTTAAATCAATATTTTTATTATTTTAAGTTTTTGCGAATTGCTGATCTAACTAATGCTGGAATACAGTGTTACAATTTAACATATATTAATGTTCAAGTATCAATTAGTATCAAGTAACAACTGTTTTCAATATCTATTTCTATTATTTATTTCATTAAGTTATCTTTACAAAAAAGCTGAATGCTAGAAAATACTTATAATTTAACAATTTAATGTTTTTTAAATTAGAGATTTATGGCTATGATTTTTTAAAGCTCTGATGTATTTAATGCTGGAATACAGTTTTACAATGTAACAATTTAACGTTCAACTCTATTAACTATTTTAAATATCAGTTTTTAATAAGATTTCTATTGTTTTATTTTTATATATTTAAAAAGCTGTGAATTAACAATTTAATGTTCAACTCATTTTAATTGATGATTTCACAGCTAGCACAACTCGTTCTCGTCAAAAACCCTTCATCTATGTATCTGTCTGTAGATAATGTAACCTCAGTGAGACGTTTACATCAAAATATTAGTGATGAATACATCACACGAAAACAAATGCTAAGCGTTAAACGCACATGCGTGATCGATGATGATCTGTCCGAATCACAGCAGTCCTTCCTTTAGTACTGTAATGATGTAGAATGAGTGTGCTTTTCAAAATACAGAGAATCAGTGGGATTTGTAAAGTTTTTCCTGGTTTTAGGAAATACCGTGATTACAAACCTTATCACTTGGATTGCAAGCATTTAAAGTTGACCATATAGATTAAAGAGCCTGACACTTTCTAAAGTTTGAAGAACAAATTCAGTAAAAACCAAGTGCTTGCATTCAAAAAAATAATGATCTTCAATAAGGAGGTCAAAACTAAATATTATATGTTGCTATTTAGTTCCTATTAGGGGGGGCATTTATTGTACCAACATTGCTATGTGTGTAACAACAGAGAAAATGGAAGGAGATGTTGAACGGGTTCCCAATTTATGATGTGTAAAAATTTTATGACACATTAGACATTCATTTTATTTATTTATTTATTAACAGGGATAATTGAAAAAAGTTATTGACCGCCCCGAATTAGCTACAAAAGCTTAATCTCTCTGTAGTCCCTGGGCGGGGAGGAAAAACACACATTCGCCAAAAATTCATCAAAAATAAAATAAGAATAAAATTCCACCTAGCAATGAGCACACATTCCAAAAAAAAAAAAAAAATAAACTTAAATGTGCAAAAGTAGCACAGACTGATATAATGGGATTATGTTCCAGTTATTAACAGATCTTACAGAAAAAGATGAACAACCAAAATTAGTAAGCTCTAAAATGTGCTTCACACTCCCACTCTGAAGAAGCTCTTGTTTGTTTGGTTATCAGACACGCAAAAGCTAATTCTTTCGCGGTGGAGGTGATGCAAGAAAATACCAATTTTGTACATTAAAAAGCAACTGTAAAATACACAAAAATTATCAAAAGTAAAAAACACAATATATATTTTTAAGTATGAGACAACGATGGATATATTTTGTAGTTTCTTGTCAAGATTTTTAAGGCACGTTTATATTAACTATATAAAGGTCTGAGATAGAATTTTCATGCTTGGACCAGGTTGTACAACACTAAGAACATTTAAAAAAAAAACATTGACGGCAAAAACACTTACGCTTAGCTGTTGAAAGTGACGCTGTATAAATTTAAAATTTCTAAGTTAAGAGTGTCACAGCACAAAACCTTGGGAGAATCTAAAGAATCTAAAAACATAATCTAAAATAATTCCAAGGTTTTTATCATTAAGTAATTTTTCACCATCACAACACAAAAGAGGGATTTGTGGAAAACAGGAGTCTTATATTTTAATTTTCAAAAAGGTCACGTGAGACCAAAGTGTACGGAGAAAAAAAAAAGGGGACACTCACTGCTGTGTGGTGAAATTCAATGCTTTTATATCGTGTATGGATCCGGACTCATAATTGTGTGAGATGAATCTATGGAACGTGATGATACAAACAACTGTGTCTGCCCTGATCGTGATCGGAATGAACAATAAGCAGAACTCCAGAGCCATGAGGAATCAGATCTCACTCCACTCACTGTAATAAATGAACGAAGAAGAAGATCAATAGTTCGAACATTCACATTAATGCATTTGACCGACACTTTTATCCAGTTCACATCAGTTCACGGGTTGGATTCTTTCGATGGTAAACCTTATGTCAAATCTAAGGGGTCAGAAAGTTGTGAGATGCTGTGTCCCTTTTTAGCCGGTGATTAGAAGTGCCATAGGGAGATTTGTTGTAAAAGATGAGGATATGAATGAATGTAAGAGTTTGTGATTTTATGCAGTGGCTGAGTAAAGGACAATATGTGCGAGATAAGAGTGTTCTTTGATTTATGCTGGTGACACATTGGACGATTGACTTCACAGCACTTTTGTTCTAACAGAAAAAAAAACCTTATGGGAATACAAAGTCAAATTGTTGATTTGCACCATGCAGCTCTTGCTGGTTTCTACTAAAGTAAACCGGGTTGAACATGCTCAGGTGTATGAAGGACACTAAACTATTTAAAACTACATCTGAACAGCTCAAGAATAATGAGGAGGAAACACAACTGAGACTGTGTGTAGATAATATTCATACAATTTTATGATTTCACTCACTAGTCTGTGATCTGTTGTCCTCTCTCCAATTGTCCATTTGTTCTTTCGTTTTCTTTATACCATCAATCTCCTGTAAAATCTTTCTGTCTATTTCAAAATGGCAGCCGTTGTTTTGTGCCACTGTCTCCTCAATCTTCTCCAGCAGCTCCTTGATCTGAGTGTGGTCACTCCTGTTCTGATTGTTGAGAACATGATACCTGTTCCCACATTTGTCCAGCAGCCACTGGAGATCCTGCCCTTCACTCTCAACGTGCTGCTCTATAGATGTGTCTAACAGAGAGTCTCCACAGGTGAACAGCACTATAGTGTGACTCCAGACTCTCTCACCGAGAAGATCCAGATACCCCTGCACTGCTTTTCTCTCAGTCTCTTTAAATCCAATATCCACACATATGATCAGTAGTACAGCGTGTGGTCCTGGAGGACACAGAGACACACTGAGCAAAATCTCCTGTTTTAGTATCTCAGGACTGTTCTCTACAGTGTAACTCCTCCACCATCCTGGAGCTTCAATGACAGAGATGTGTCTGTCTGCTACTTCTCCATGTCTCCTCACACACTGAGCAGATCTCTTCAAGTCAAACTCCTCTCTGCCCAGGATAGTGTTTCCTGCTGAACTCTTACCAGCATCTTTATACCCCATTAACACAATCCTCAGCTCTGAGAGACGTTGAGCATCATCTGCAACAAACAGAGAACAAAACACACTTATGCAAGATTATATTGTACTGAGCACATGTAAATGTCTGCTCAATATAATAAAATATCTAAGTAATAAAATAATAAGGCATAATGTACAGTCATTATCACAAACCGTCAGGGTGATCTGGACCCTGAGATATGCGGGAGATTTAGGTTTGTATATAAATACGTCCATGAAATACGTGTAGATTTTAAGCATTCTGGAGCAACAAAACAGAACAGGTTTATACACTGATTCCAACAAAACCAAGGAGTCATGGAGGCTGTGTAAAACGGCAAAACGATGTATTGCGCTAACTTATACTGCGGTGTGACCCTTTAAGAGAGACTGATCACAAGACGGTTTCAATCGGTGCGCACGCGCAAGCCCGAAGTTAATTCTGGTATGTGTGGTGTATCAGTCTTGCCTTGCGCCGGCTACAAAACGCAAAACGTTTTCGAATCCATTCAGCCGATATCTGGGTCTGGCGGTAGCACTTTTAGATGCAGCTTAGCATAGATCATTGAATCTGATAAGACCGTTAACATCTTGCTCAAAAATGACCAAAGATTTTCTATATTTTCCCTATTTAAAACTTGACACTTCTGTATTTACATCGTGTACTAAGACAGACGGAAAAAGAAAAGTTGCGATTTTCTAGGCCGATAATGGCTAGGAACTATACTCTCATTCCAACATAATAATCAAGGAACTTTGCTGCCGTAACATGGGTACAGCAGGCGCAATGATATTACGCAGTGCCTGAAAATAGGCTAAATTCCGTCAACACAACCAACGTGACCACCTGCTTGCACAGGGAGCGTGCCGGGGACTATTTTCAGGTGCTGCGTAATATCATTGCGCCTGCTGCAAGTTTTAAATAGGAAAAATATAGATACTCTTTGGTCATTTTTGAGCGAGATTCTAACGGTCTAATCAGATTCAATGATATATCCTAAGCTACAGCTAAAAGTGCTACCGCTAGACCCGGAGATCGGATGAATGGATTTGAAAACGGTAAAACTAAACTTTTTAACTCTAGGGGAGTTGGAAAATGAGACTATTTTCAAAATACGTGGAGGTGTTACTTAAAATGCTTTTTCAGCATTGTGATTCTTTTTTTGCACAGTACAGTACTAGAATCTTTTATAGACCTGTTTAAACACAATAAATATAAGAAACACATCATTCAATGCTTTTTACTTTTGCATTTACTTCAAGATTTATACATTAAGTTGCTCAAGCAAGTGGCAAAACATTTAAAACACTTTTAATTATCACAAAACCTCTTAATTAAATCAGCACTACTGCTTTTCTTTCGCATTAAATCTTTATTACAAGCAATCCTGCGGTTCATAAAGAACTTTGTTTTACTCCCTCCACGAGTGCATCTATTATTGCCTTGTTTATCTAAAAGTGCTTTAAACCTAGTCAAAAAGGTTTATGTGTTGACTGTGAAACACAGTAGAATTTAATAATATGCATTTATGGTGTATTTACAAAATTTCCGTGTCAATCCATGTTCATATTTACCGCAAAAACAATGAGCTGTTGCTTTAATGCATTCTCTGCAGCGCAGCCAAACAAAAGATTCGGTGAGGAAAAGAATCTCTGCCACTGCTGCAGATGCACCACAACAGTATGGAACGATATTTCGGACAATTTTCAAATAGAATAGCAATTTGTATTTTCAATTGCGTTTTCAATATTTGGACGCATAAATTGTGACATAATCCCAATGCAATTGCAAATCCTGCATTAGCGTTTGCATTTTCGCTTTCGCGAGCGCACAGCTACGGCCAAATTTCAAATGAAAAAGAAAAGTCCATTTGCAACTGTATTTCCCATAACTTACGAGTTATGAGCCTGTCATATTTAAATAGCAATATTAATAACCAGTCTGCTTTTTCACTCTCGCTGCATCACGCATGTAACCTGCCAAAACTCAAATAGAATCGCAATTCCTTATGCATTTGAATTTCCGATGTCTGCTGGAAAGCTGCCAATATGTGAGGGGGCCGGGGCTATATAGGGGGCACCTTCCGTCTAGTGTTTGTGTTGGGAGGTGACGTCAATCACAGACGACCGTGCGACTGCTCTGATCAATGGCGGGTAATCGGTAACGGCTCCGGTAAAGGCAGCTACCAATCAGTTTCACAACTGTGTGAAGGAACAGACAGTGCAACCTTCTTGGCAAAATACATAATTCTGTCTTTTTTACCCCAAATGCAGTGATTATCCCCTGCTAACAGTGGGAGCCACAACGGTACGCACAATAGGTCAATAATCACTATTAACCAAACGCTTTTCACCTGTCTCAGCATCTCTCCCTGTTTACGCTCACTTACACTTTTAATCCGTAATAGAGAGCGTGTCACACCTGCCTCACGACCTTTTACCGTTTGCACTGCACTTGATGCACTTACGCAAACAAAAGACGAAATCTCAGGTATTTACCTATTTGCAAACCGATATTTCTTCTATCTAATCGCTATGTGACCTGCCTCAGAGCTAGTCGGTTACGATCCGATAGCTGCATGTGAAAAACAGAAAATGATGATACTCTTATCTGCCTGGCCCCAGATGCCACTTCGCAGTCAGATCTAGGTGCAGCTGTCAAGGAACATGCCACAGTCAAGGGAAGATAACAGTAAAATCACGTGATCAATCGCGGTGTCCAGGGCTGTCAAATAGCGAGAGATATTGGGCCAGGTGCAACGCTTTGGCTGGCCAGTACGGGACGAAACTCATAACGGATTAAAACTGTTTACTAAAAATATAAAGTTTTTAAAAAAAAAAAAAAAAAAAAGGTGGAAACATAAGTAGAGAGGAGTTTGTTTGCTTAAGTGCATCAAGTGGAGTGCAACCGGTAAAAGGTCTTGAGGCAGGTGTGACACGCTCTCTATTAAGGAGTAAAAGTGTAAGGGAGAGTAAACAGTGAGAGATGCAGAAACCGGGGAAAGCGGTTTGGTTAATAGGAATATTGACCTAGGGTGCGTAACGTTGTGGCTCCGCGTTGGCAGAGGAAAGCGCTTAATTGGGTAAAAAGACATAAATTAGGTATTGTGCCAAGAAGATTGCAATGTATGTTTGTTCAAAAGGTGTGAAAATGACTGGTAGCTGCCTTGTCGCGGAAGCCTTTTACCGCATTACCTCCATTGATCAGAGCATTGCGGCACGGTGTCTGTGAGTGACGTAAACTCCCACACAAACAAAGCACCTAGTATAGCCCCGCCCCTCAATATTGATTGCAGCTCCAATGCAGACATAGGAACTCAAAATGCAAAAAGGTATTGCGATTCCATTGCGTTTGGCAGGTGACATGCGGACGCAGCGGAGTGAAAAAGCAGAAGGGTCCATTAATATTGCTATTAAATGCCAGGCTCGTAAAATCCTAAGAAATGGGAAATACAGTTGAAATGGACTTGGCTTTTTCATTTGAAATTTGGCAGTCACTGTCGTTAGCGAAAGCGAAAATGCAAACGCTAATGCAGGCTTTGCAATTGCATTTGGATTATGTCACAATATATGCGTCCACATATTGAAAACGCAAAAACAATACAAGTGCTATCTATTGAAATTTCGGAATAGGTTCCATACAACCGTGTGCGTGTGAGCGCTTTAATCCGGTAGATGAGCGCGGAAAAAATGGAAGGGTCGGCTGCAGGTTGCGCTTTGCACGCTCAGACTAGGGATGGGCGTATCGATCAAAGGAGCGATACTCAAACAAAAACTATCGATACTAAGGTGCATTTTATTTACCAGTGATTTTGTTAATAAAAAAAAAATGAGTACAATATGCATTGAATTGGACGAATAAACTTTGTTAGCGAGTAATTGTGTAGGATAGAACTATTTTCCTGCTCATCTGAACACACGCAAATGTTGCAAGACAGAACCAACCAGCATTCACTCACTGCTGACGGTGCATTCAAACAGGGCTGATTTTCTCAAAAGTATCATAAGAAAGCATTAAAACTTTTTGGAACAGCAGCACTGAACAATGCTTATCAGAGAACAGAAATGTTTTATTTCACAGGTTATTCACAATTAAACCAATTGTAATTGACCAAAACTAGTAGGCTACCAATTTCATTATTAAAGTGACGTTGAAAGCTAATTCATGTAAAGTTCATTTTATGCAGGCAACCGCCATTCACTGGCAGTCCTAATGGCAGTTACCAAATATTGAACTAAATAAAAGTAACTGTTAACAAATAAGTTCGAATATTGATGTTGTAATACTGGCAGCACTAATATAAAAACAATTGATGATATGTGTTACAAAAAAGTAAAATTTTTTAAATATGTTGATGGTTGTATTTTTTGTATTTGATCTCAGTATTCCTATTAGTGTTGTACAAGGGTTTTTATGCATAATAGTAACCATAGAATGTGATCAAACAGTTTAAAATAACTGGGCTAAGATATATAACAATTTTTAAGACTGCAGAAATAAGTTAATTCAGTATACACATTATCCCACCGGTCACAATTGTTGACTGGACCATTAAAAGAAAAAATGTCACTCACTTTCCAAACTTTTTTTTTTTTTTACTGAGGATTATTTCAAAGGGGACATCATTGGGTTTTCATGTCTGTGAAAAATTTGGAATTAAATGGGTTAAAATGCGTTTTAAACATAAAGTTAAGTGGTTTTCATTACCCCTTTTACTCTTAGTAATTTAATAATTGAATACATTTCATAATTTAAAAGTTTAATTCAGAAGTATCGAATCGGTATCGATATCGACGATACTGCCTTGAAAAAATATCGGTATCGTATCGAAAACAAAATAAGGGTTATCGCCCATCCCTATCCAGACTAGTGTTGGGTCGTTCTTGAATGATTCATTCATTTTGAACGAATCTTTAATGTGATTCGGGAAGAACAAGTCGTCTCGGGGAGTGATTCATTCATTCACGCATGTGCAACATCCTATAGGTCTGTACTGGAATTAGTCAAGTAGTTAACCTGGTTCGAGTCTTTGGGTTTTTCCAAGTCGATTGTTCATCACGTGACAGACCCATAAGCGTAAAGGGGTTATGTGTGCTTAAAAAGCACCTGCTTTGTGTATTTGGTGTAAGAAATGTTTATGGTGGTTTAAAGTAAAAAAAAACCCAATATTTTCCACATACTGACATATTGGTGTTCCTCTATGCCGCCTTTTGAAACGAGGCGATTTTTTACAAAGTATCGGTACGGAAAAAGCGAGGGTTGCTTGATTGGCAGCTCTCCAGGAGAGTGGGATTGCCCGAATACTCAAGCGTGTGAGGAACTGTACGCCCTTAAAATATGTCGCTGTGTCCCCGCCCGGCAGCGACGACACAAAAAAACATTAAAACAATTACCAACGGAGGCCTTGTTGATCCCGTGGGACATATACTGAGTATCATGCCTCTACTTTCTTTTTACGCGGTTTGCATCGCGCCGCGTAAACCATAAAACCCTGTCTGCATTTGTGGATTTCCCCCAGAGAAATGACAAAACAACAAGTGCATTCTACACTGCCCAAAACTCGCATTTGAATCTTCAGTGGCAAATCTTTTAAATGAAAACATACTTACGTGAGTCAGAACTGCCGGCATATCGTTCGTTTGGAAGACCAACAAAGTAGTTTCGCTTTCACAAAGAAAAACAAACAGCGCCTAGCGTGCAGTGGAAAGCCACGGCTTAGCGTGAGAGAAGCCGGGCAAGAGTGAGCTGAGGGGCGGGGTCGAGAAAGGCAGTCTCCGTAGAAGGAGCGGTGAAAACACGGTGAAAGCCGATCCTGCGATTCACAGCACTAAGTTGATGTATTCCCTCAGCGATCAGCACAGATAAGCTCTAGGCATGACAAAGCGGATATCGTCCTCTAGTAGTTTTGCTTTCACAACGAAACAGTGTCTCCACGACATGGCGGTGGTGGCAGCAGCAATACTAAAGGGAGAATAAAAGTTACACCTTCTTTCTTTGCCGTGAACATTTGGGCGGCATTATGCAAAAATTTCCACATAGTGAGGTAGATATGTAGCAGCGTGTTAGAACAAGCCGTTTTAGGTAAGCGTGGCTGAATCTTAACTTTTAGAAAGAATATCTCTTGGGATTTGAGACTTTAGTCTTTGCAATTTACAGATCTCTTTAGGCACCACGAGAAGTCAATTCACCTTTATTTATATAGCGCTTTTATCAATACAGATTGTCAAAGCAACTGAACAGAATTAATTAGGAAAATAGTGTCAATAATGCAAATTATCATGGAATTCAGTGATGTCATAATCAAGCTCAGTTCAGTTTAAATAATATCTTTGCAATCAAGTCAACGATATCGCTGGAAATTAAGTGTCCCTAAATAAGCAAGCCAGAGGCGACAGTGGCAAGGAACCAAAACTCCTTCGGTGACAGAATGGAGAAAAAACCTGGGAAAAAAACAGGCTCAGTCGGGGGCCAGTTCTCCTCTGACCAGACAAACCAGCAGTTCAATTCCAGGCAGAAATGAGAAATTAAGTTACGCCTTAATTTCAAGCCTAAAAGCGCTTGTAACACTTCAAAGAGAAAGGAAAAAGTTTAATCGCATCATATGACCCCTTTAAAAATGCGTCTGAGCGGAAAGAGAATTGATTAGTTCATCTTTTGAGTCTTCGGGTTTGAGTCGTTCATTCTTCACGTGACAGCCCCATAAGCCCAAATCTGAAGACTTGTCAGATAAGAGGTGAAGTGAGCTAATCATAGACTGAAGACCCAGGCAAACAATGAATTAATCTTTTCTGTTTATTATAGCAGTTTTGTATTGTTTGTAGAGTGATCAACGTTTGCGTAAGTAGTAGACGTAGTAGGGAAGTAACACGTAACATTTTAATGATATTTTACTAAAATGAACGAAATGAATCGAAAAAAAGATTAGTTCATTTTGCTAAACGAGACTCAAAGGTCCGAGTCGGTAAAGGATGAACTTCCTACTATAGGCTTGTTGAGATGAGCCTCGCTCGCTGAAAGGTAGGGGAGAGTAGGCGGTGCATTTGAGGGGAGCGGTGAAAATAAGAGCAGTCAAGAGCGACAGTTGGACCTACGAAGCTGAAACGATAGGCTCCCTACGAGACTACTATTTCATAGTTACTGTCTATGGAATGATTCATTACATTAATGTGTTCATCTTTTTCTGTTGTCCTTACATTGAATGTTTTAGTTGTCTTGTTTGAGGTATGGCATATAATAATATATAATAATAAAATAATAAAAACCACAGCTATACAGATCAAAGAAGATACGCGTAATGACACTCACATGCTGTGGGGATTAAAATGATATGAGTTCAGTGCTGTGCTTTATATAAAAAAAATATGATGAACACGACCACGCAAGTGTGCTATTTACATCCATACGAAAGGTGTAGTTTATCATATGTTCTACTTAATACCAAAAGGTATTTTAGATTTTATAGAATAGGAAACCATTCACAAGGACCGCACAAGAGATGCACTGTCATAGTGTGTGGGAACATTTCATGCATAATTTAACATAAGTAACACATGACAATCAGCTAGACAAATCAAAATATTTTAGAAGAGAACACAGCAGCACGGTTGTCTGACAGAGATAAGCTGTGTCGTCAAGTCAGTCGTTTCATCAGCTTTGCTAAGTGCAGGCGGTGGAGAGCAACTGCGCTCGACT